>DWRA01000325.1:0-27078 GCA_018250295.1 Spathilepia clonius | reverse complement strand
CCACTAGCACTTTGATAATATTTTATGTTAATAAGTTCACAATCTGATCTTTAATAAACAAATAAGTCTAGACTTTTCCTTCACACGTATGAACTGAATGCAACATGCGTGTAAAACTACAGTCAAAAGAGTAATACTATTTAACTTAACCAGGTTGTTCATAAATGTATTACAAATCGTTCGAAAAACTATTTAAGGTATTCCATATAACGTACATGAACTTTACAAGCTCAAGCCTTGATTGATTTATATGGTAATCTTTAATAATTTTGCGTAAAATTTAATAACGCTATCATTAAGAACATCAAAAGAATGAAAGTTAGTTAATTACTTCGACAAATCCTTAATTTATGACTATGTATCGGCGACAAATCGGAATTATGACCAGTAAAAACTTGCTATATGCCTTTCAGAAAACAGATGACATTCTACACTGGAGATGAAACTGTCATCGATAAAATTTATGCCATTTTTGATGAAGCTATAACTTTGTTTTTAAGAAGATGTCATATTAATAGAGTGGTATTTAAAAAGATTATGTCATTGCTTGATGCTTGGTTGACACGGTTTAGTGGCAAACAATGTTACTGTAAATATAAGTGGAGAGTAGTAAAGAAATTAAATACAATTAGTCTACTATCTTTTGAATATACATTACGCACTACAATTGATTATTATCAACACGACTTTTTGATTGCCGACATTTTTTAACTTTGTCGAAAGTTTACCCTTTAGACCACTATATATAAGATAAATAATACTTTAGCTTCACAGGTAAACACTCGGGCAAATCTAAATCTATCTATCTATCGCCAATGATATTTTAACAATTTATCTCCGCTAAACATTAGCTTAGTCGCCTCCACCTATCTCATCAGAGGGCAGGTCAAACAGCAAACAGTCGTAAAGGCACCGGCTAATAACCGTGCCGCTCGTAAAGACGAACCAATGGCTCTTGTTACTACTTCTCTAAGGTGTTTGCATCGCTACACTGTAGTGGCCATCAAAGGGAATCAATTTATGGACTATGTGTTAGCTTTGCACGGGCATGTCATAAACTTGAAGTATGGCGACGGGTGGGTGAATTATGAAATATTAGCGCAATTTATATAGATTCTAACTTAACTGCTGGGGGAGGCAACGAGTCTGTGGTCGACCTCAAGTAGGACTCTAATCTTATCTGGGATTGATTACAGGTGCAATTTAGCGGCTTTGGCCACTTACCATCAGGTGAACTGCATGCTCGTTTCCAACTTATTTACAATAAAGAATCTACGATATTTACAATGTGTCAGCTTAATACACACCGGATCAAATGTAATTTAACACTAACAAAACTTTACAACCAATCACCTAATTTGCATGTAACAATGCTCTACATGCGAAGACATTACAAGGCCCATCGCATCCATTATAGTCAATCGTAAACACACTTACATTAGATCCAATAAACCAATCAGCCGCAAGCCACTTTCCACGTTCGATCAATCGCAGCCTCTTCCTGCCCACTACACTGTCGCTAATGACTAATTACGCTTGTACAATCCCTCCGCCACACTGTATTAGTAGTACTCGAGAATGCAGCGTCGTGCACGCGATTGTCAACCTTAGCGTTCAGGTTTAAGTTGCTGTCTGCTTAAGATTGGAGTTCAGACGTTTACTCGTAAGAAACTTGGCTCATTAAGTATTTAGCGTCATTGTGGTTTCGATGGGAATGAAATTTGCATCGTAAGCTTAGGATTTAAAGTTTAAATTCTGGTGTTTTTGGAACATGAGTTAGGTCGTGAAGGTCTAGCGGAGAAGGTTTCCTGAGGAAAGATATCGGCACGTAATGAGTTGAGTGCCATTCAAAACATCATTATCTTTGTTCGCTGCGAGATCGTATTGCGGTAGGAAGTGCATTCGTCCTTTTGCTTCCCACTACGTTCTTTTACATTGTTGATCTTGAGCTACCATCTTGAATTGTTATGTTATTGTTGCTTTATATCTTAATGACCATTCAATTCGAGATTCTGTTATTTGATTTCCTGTTTTGTTTATACATTTGAATTACACTAATAACGGACTTTCTGTATTTTTTATAATACCCAATGACATGTGATGGTAATATTCTCAACCAAATATGGTCATCTATAAAAAAATTGGTATGAAGTTCTACCTACCTGAAAGTTAATTACAGTTGCTACTTATGGGAACTATAACTTAGTTCCCATAAGTAACGTCTCAAAAAAAATGGTGATAGCACTCCTTTTAAACAGTCAACCCTACTACCGCTACTACTAACTACCCTGCTGTTTTAAAACAGACCTGGTCTTCGTGATTCATTCTTCATTTTGCATATCGTCTTCTATCGTCCTTCTTGAAAGTGGTTACTACCACCCATAGAAATTTTTAAGCAACTCCATTATTGTAGAACAGGGGTTTTACTTGAAGTCGATTTCAGATGTGTCTATGTGTCTTACTCCTGAGGACTAAGATGGGCGCCTCTTAAGTAACTCAGATGCCTTACATTATCTTATACTCTTAACAAGTGGATTAAATCTAGTATTAAACATATTCTAGATACGTGTGTCATAATTCTAGTAATATCCGCTAAGCGCATATGTCGGTAATTATAAGCTGTAATGAGCGCGCGCTTGCCAATAGCGTTCATTTGCACGGCGACGCCCGTAACATAACTCTGGCGTACGTGTATGTTATGTGCTCGGGATAATTGATATCGGTTAAGATATACAGTGTTTACTTGGAATTTCTTGTTTCTGCAAGTGTGTACGATGACGTTATTCGTATTGTAACTAAGATGGTGAAAACATTGAAGGTAGGAGAGGTAGAACCTTCGTGTGACTTTTTTGTAATATAGAAGTAGAAAACGAGCATGCCATCTAACAGATCACTGTCATCTATAAAAATCTGTATTTAACCCCGGGTAAGATTAGAATCCTAACCGAGATCAGCATCAGCCGCGTTGTTACCCCTGAGGACTAAGTTGAAACGTCTCAAAAAATACTCCCCTACAAACGACAACACTGTATTAAGCGCGGGTATTACAAAACTTTGTTATTAGGCAGAAATACGTATGGCGATGGCCCCTCCAAAGTCGAACTATCAATGCACATTTTAAGATATTTTAATATTATTTAACATGGACGAGCCTTAGATAAACTATTAAAAACGTCACTAACAGCAACATGGTTTTCGACCCCCGCACCACACTGGTCTGGATTTCCCATTAAACTATAATTATAACTGATTTTAATTTAATATATATCGTAACTTACTTACGAACGATAATAAGATAATTAATAAGATACGACGTATGTAGATGAGCCTCTACTACACTTATTCAGCGGTAATAACTTGACACTAAGCACACGTGTTGGTCATTATCAGCACTAATGAGCGCGCGCTTGCCAATAACGCTCATTTGCACACGACAGCCGTAGACCGTAACATAACTCTGGCACCGCCATACATTTAATGTCTTGTAGGTAATACATGGAATAATTGGCGATACATACTGTATGTACAACTAAAGTTTATGTTTGTCTCTAATCACTAAAGCCTCTTGGAAATATTGAATCATATCAAATTCTTTCAATTGAATACGATTAGGATATAAAAATTACGAACACACAATACAAATTAGTAAGAACTAATCTTTGACACTTTTAAAAAGACTTCTTAGTGGTACATTTTGAACCCGAATGTTCCTATATTCAGTACGGATTTAGCCAGGTACAGGTGAAACATGAATGGGTACCCTCCAAGCCTCCCCCCATTGTAGAGACCCGTGATTAGCAGTCGCGTATAATATGCCTTCCAGATAACACCAATGGGTAGACGTATTCATAATACGATTATGTCTAATTATAAGATCACTTCTTTACATGATTGCCTCAGAAAATTGTGTATCGATTACCACACTCTTTAAGCCAGAACGCAGAAGAGCCTGACACTGTTGTTACTTGTCAGAAAAAGATAAGGGCGTGATTTCTCTAGAGTCCAACCACAAAGCGTTCTATCATTGTTTTGCCTTTGATGAAGTACATAATGTAAAAACAGAAGAAAAGCATGCACTAAAAAACTAAGTTGAACAGTTCCGTAGTCATATATCTAATGAGGCGACACGCGTGTTCGGTTCGTTTGTCGCAGTTTCCGGCAACCCCACGATAACTCGATCACTGATCCGGTACAGTCCGAACTAACTACGTTAAGTTCTCAGACTCTAAGTTTTGTGAAAACACACGAACGCATATCACGTTCAGAAACGTTGCGACTCGTCCGAAAGACGTTAAGGCCATAGTCCTCCGCGCTGGCCAAGTGAGGATAGCCTTCACACACGCTTGAATCTTTTCCTTAAAAAAAATCTCTCAGGTGTATCCTTACGATGTTTTCCTACGCCGTTATATCAAGTGCATACATGTTGAAGTAATGTTTAATTAAAAGTTACTAGCACATATTGAGATAGTTGCTTCTTTTACTGCAATTAATACTGACAAATAAAATATAAAACAAAAAGCCTTGCCTATACAAACCCTACTGAATTTAATTATTAAGAAATTACAACACAGTAGGAAATAAGTAACTATAGCATGAAGTGATTTCATATCATTTTCCATGATTATATTGACCTCTTCCTAGTCAGACATCCATCTACCCCATATCAATATGCTTAGTTCTACACAAAGAAAGAACCAGAACCAAACTCTGTAAACATTTCGCAGTCGCGTAAATGCCCATAAATTTCTCCCATATGTTTTATGCATATAATCTAGACTTATAGGCAATATAGGCACGGGGTAAGTATCGATTGCAATATTATGATCTGGTTAGCATCCCGGCGACGTCGAATCAGCAATTAGCTTAGTTTGATGGATTACAAGGCGCCGGTGCTTCAAGGGTAACTTTGTTTGGGTGTCTTTGAAAGCAGTAATTTAATTTAATGTAGGTATTATATTGTAATATATTATATAATTGAATTTGTATTGGTAGACATTTTAATTTGTTCACTTGTATTTTATAGCTACTACTATTAGTCAGCTTTTAGGCTCAAGTTTTCTTTTTTAGTGACTCAAATTTCAAAAGTTATAAGAACGGACAACAACAAATTTATTATACGTACATAACTTCAGTAAAAAAATTGAAAAATTAGAGGTGGAAATCAAACCTTGATCCCCCAACTAAGATGCCGAATTTCAACCACTAAACTAACTCTGCGTTTGCTTTATAATATATATCAATTTTATAATAATAAAGCCTGCATATTTCATCCGTGTATCGACAGTAAGGTGACAAAATCCAAGTTTGATACACATACTTCAGTGCGACAGTCGTTAAGGACAATTAACAAGTATTTAGTCCCCTCGGAGCGGTAATGGGGATTTGTGGAGCGATATGCCGCTATCACGGCGGGGACGGGTAGTTGGCACCTGAGGGACTTGCGGGAACATAATTTTGCTCACTTCCTCGAGGATAAAGCCTTCGATGATAAAGTGAAGGTATACTTACAGTTACTTCCTATACCAATCTTCAATTTACATTAAATTCTAGTTCAGGCTTATTTTTAAATAATATCATATTATAATGTTTTTCCTACATTACGAAGTAACATAATATCTACTTAAAATTATTTACTACCTAAATTTATAATTATAAAAACATTATATTTCACATAGGTTTTAATTAGTGTTTTATGTAAATAATACTCTTGAAATAATACTTTAACATTAAAAAACAGTATAATCATTACCACTTTTTTAATTTTTTAGTGCGACTTAACTTGCTGTTTGATAAACGTTTCAAGGAAAAACAGAAGGTATGTAATATATTTACTTCCAAGTCTGAGATCTCCAATAACCATTTAAATACATTATATACATTTAATACGTGCACGAAACATTCCATTTATAACTAGTACGTTTAATTTTTTTAATACTCCTACATATTCTAGTTAATTTTAAAAAGTAGCATTTTTCGTGTTTACTGTTTTAAATTCCATTAATCGTAGCGATATCTTAAGACTACAACAGATTTGTGTCGGTGCAATCAAAAGAAAAGTAATTAAGCAGGCTTAAAATAATTAGTTACGTTTCGAAACAGAAAATATACTTACTAAAAACAATTGATTTACAATGATGTCTCAATATGGCAACCATCACGACTGTTAATTTAAAATAACGCCTGTTCAGACGAACACACTGCCGATACCTTGCGTCTCGCGCCCTCTAGAACGATGGCAAAATTAAAAATAAATGACTCAGAAAAGTATACGGCGTCCACGATTTGATTAAATTAAGAGGAAAATACCTCCGAACGCACTCAAAGGGCGAGAAAGAAATTTCTTTTTTCCTATTATTATAAAGCTTTTTTTAATGCGAACGTCTCTTTGTAAATACGACGATTTGCATGAATTTACTCTCTCTCGCTCCAGTGAGTTCACTAATATTTGAATATTGTTCCGAGGTGTTTTGTTCAATTATTAAAAAGGAAAGACTATGAAGCTTTATGTCTTTATAGGTCAATATTTGTTTTTGTTATTAAAATTAAACAGCCGTATAAATGGTGATTTCACGATAAACTTTGAAAAAAAAAATGTTTCATGACGTTGTGGTAGTTTTTTTATTGACAGAGCCTAAATGATAGTTTATTACACTAAGATTTGCTCGGTGTTAAATGAAATGCCCTAAGCCTTAACGCCGTAGACCATCTCTTATATTAACTAAATATAACTAAATCTATAATAAATAGAAGAGGATTTCTACCTAAGACCGGTCACAGGTGTCCACAGAGCCATGCGAGCTATATTATAGATATGTTAGGGTGTGGGTGTGTCTGTTTCGCTACATTTTTTAACCGCCTTAACGCTTTTACAGCTCATTTTTAGCTTTAAATTTCACAACCAATTTTAATAGTTCACTCAAAATAAATTTACAATTATGATTATAAGTAACTCGAGTTGACTGGAATAAATTATAACGACGTGGTGAGCTGCTTGCAATTGCACCACAATTTTGATTCGGCTCTTAATTTTCCGGTGCAAACAACTCTAAATCTTCCAAGCTAAAACATATCTGATTACATAACGAACGCAATTACTCAGAAAATGGATTCCAAAACTATAAATTCTTGGACACTGGACCATTTGGTCAATTGTAACTTTAGCACGATAACCCTAAACGCTATAAAACAGGGCAGTTAACGGTTAATTAGAGTAGGGTCGATATAATTTACAGTACAATTTGAGGCTCGGTCCCGCGTGGTCAGTATTGTGTCGGATGACTGATAAAGGAGTAGTGGTCACCCTCGCCGCGGGCTGCTATTGTCCCCAAGAGGACGCTTTCTTAGTGGATACTGTTTGGAACAGGAGTCGAGTAGAGCGGTTAAATTATATTTCACAAAATGTTTGAACATCTGAGAAAACAGCTTTTTTAGACAACTTTAATGAAACTTTGTACTATTATCAAAAAAATGTTGTTACAATTTTCTAAAACCATAAGATTTGTTTTCGATTTCTTCTTGTATAATAAAAACCTATTTAAAAGATAAAACAACAATAAATTTAGACTTAACTCGTAGTTAAGCAACGCTTATACCATGGTTAAGTCACTTGATCTCACTCTCACTAAGAGACCGAAATTGAGTCGAAAGAAGTAAGAACATCGTATTCTGTCTGATTTTTTATTTGACTACTTCGTACTACTATACTCCGTTTTAGATTGCGCCTTTACATTCAAATGTTTCTACGTGCCATCTCATCTCAAATAACTAGTCCTATGAATATTGTTACGATTTTTCCCAAATAATAATACACTGATCCCTATTATCTAGATCACAGGTAGCCAACCGGTCGATCTCGGTAATATGTCCAGTCCATTACGGCAAGACAAAGTATGAGGATTTTTTTAGATAACCATAATTCCTCGGGCCGCAATATAATTGCAATTGGTAGATAGCTCAATCAAATTAGTCAATAGACCTCCGGTGCAATAAAGTTGGCCATCTCTAATATAGAGCAATACAGTAAATACTCCACAGTTTCCTTCGTCCAGTGATTGGAAACAAGAGCAAGTCCGTATCGCAGTGCGCTGTATAAATCACTGCTGATCAAATCGCAACAAGTACAATTTGCAGTCTTGAAACAGCCTCACACATGTACAATCTTTGGTTACAAACTTTACACCATGTTTGTGTCTAATGGAGCATTCTAAACTAATCGTAAGATATAAAATTAAGTAATGACATAAAACTCTAAAAAAAATGAGTCTGTGTGATAATTTTCAGTTATTGTACCAAATGAATATTTCTTAAGTTATGTTGTGCTCCCGATTAAGTCATTATATTAGGTTCCGTACCACCATTGTACCGTATTGAAGGTGGTAAGACCTCTCATAGTTCGCTCCGGCAGCACCACTAACTACGTAAATACTTAATAATGATTTAGTACAATTTATCTCGTGTAAACAAGCTTACAATCAGGCCACGTCGGTCAAGATACTGCTCCTTTGTACTCCATGTAACTCATCAAATACATCTAAAGCTTAATTACCCCATAAAAGGTACTACATGGCCCGACGAAGACGAATAAACTGTAGAGTGACTAACCAAGGTTGAGTTTTGAGTAATCGTATTTTCGTCACATGTCCTTTACTAAATAAATAAGGTTACTCGTCGATGCCAGATCAGTCATGTTTAAAAGATCATTTGAAAGCCGGAAGTCAGTTTACGTTCTCTTTAATATGCCATCTTGGTATCAGTTTTCAGTAAAACGGTTAATGACTTTAAAACTGATATTTAACGTTGTGAGATTTTAATTAAATTTAATATAAGCAGATTGGTTTATTAAAATCCTTGCAATTTTAGCTGTAACTATAATCTGTATTTATAAACTGTGATTAAACTTTACATCAATTAGCAGATCAATAATAACTGCTTGCAAATATCAAATAAATAAAAAATCTTTTTAAATTGTACTTTGAAAAAATCAAAACTTACTATATTCATATTTCTATAATAATAACATAAATGAATTAACAATACCATAACGCCATATGTGATAATGGTGTGATAAAACATTCTTATCTACAGGAGGCGTTCTTAACTTGCTCCGTAGCATATGTGGTCGGCCTCGAGTAGGACTCTAGTATCTCGGGTTTATTACACATGTCCATAGGTGACACTCACCAATTACCTACAGATGGCCCGTATAATTATCTCTATAATAAGAAAAATACATTATTTAAACAAATTAATCATTACATGTATTTATCCCCAGGCTCTAACGTAAATGACGTTTTTGTTATAGAGTCCAAACTTTGACAATATTGACAAGCACTAGCGCACCTCCAAACTATTTTAATAGTCCTAGTTTCCAAACATTCCATAAGCAGGCTGGTTCGCTTCGTGCCGACACGTTATTGCTTTGATTTATAACAGAAGGAATTAAATTTTTACTGTATTTTTAATTGCTTCCTCTGAGAGATCGTAAAACAGTAAGTTGTTCAAACTGACGTTTAGAGGCTTGCTATCACTGATTATGTTATAGTTTGAAAGTAAATAAACAAACCGTAAAACTACCTAGGACTCTTCCGAGAAAGTTTGACATATTAATGTTAATTTGTTTTCAACATCTTCGTAGACAAACCTTTGTAGTTGTCAGTGGATACTCGTATTGCACATGTGCTTCATAGTGTTTACGTATTAACTTTTTGCATTTAAAACTAAACAAAGGTAGATACAATTCGGTTCTATTTCATCGTTACCATTCAAAGCTTTATCAACTTACTGTTGGCTATCGGCAAATCTCCAGCTCTTCAGGTTCGTTATCAAAATTTTAAAAGTTCCTTCAACAATCGTCAATACTCCGACATTGTTATGTGATGATGCTTGAGAACTCCGCTTTTGTGCTACCTAGACTCTTTAATTACCTCCCCTGAACATACTCTTACAACGAATCACAATTTTAGACATATAGATAGATGATAAAATTACGAACACAGGTCTTCGCCCAACTTATTTTTATTTCAAGTAATGTAGATGAGGTACGCAGTAACGACACCCATATACAACTCACTGAAAAAATCTATATTATCATTAACCACATACAATAACAGAATCATTATAATAGTTTCGATACTGTAATAACGCATTAGTGACTGCACTCGTACATCATAACGATAAGATCTGGTCACAACCCAATCGGCCCAAGACGCCCCACGTAAAGATAAGGTCAGCTCGTACTAACTTGAGGGCACTAGTAAATAATCGTATTATATATCTTAAACCTATAGCATATAGTATTTTGAATGTGTAGTGTACAAATTAAAGCTACCGTACAACATTACAAAAATACTTTATAATTTCCTAACCTGGCATCAGCGGAACAGAACTATGAATATACGTACATTCAATAATATAAATGTATATCTACATCTTCCCCTGAAGTAAAAGGGTAAACAGAAGCACGACAGATAAGTTCGTTCAAAAACTCCAAATTTTAAGTAGAATCGAGGCACAACAATCGAGATCAGCGGCTTATCTATGCTCGGTTCGACTTAATTAAACATGAAATTCAATTAATAGAGGACGCGAGTTATCGCGGAAGGAATAAAGGGCAGATCCCTTCCTCCTAATTAAAATGTATTGCCTTATTTTACTCATTTTCCACTTACAATGACATCGCGCTACCGACTCCAACTTTTTAATCTTGCGGTGTATTACTTCGCCTTAAGTTATAGGCACGCTTCCAACGTAGACTCGACTTTATCCTATAGCAATGGAGTTGGAATTTCTTTGGAGACTTTAGACAGTAAGAGTATTGAGTGTAGCCAGGTTCGAGGCGAGGTCGGAGGCAGTATCGCAGCGAGTCACAAAGAGGTATTTGCGGCGGACTTAAGGCTGAACATTAGTTTTTAAGGGTCTTATTTTGTTGTGTGCTATTAAAGCGGCGCAGTCTTTGATAGAATTAGCCGGGGCAATAAAATTAATCGGTTCCCCGACGAAACAAAGACTGCTGTAATTATTGCGTTCGTTTTTAATTAATTATTCAGTTTCGTAAGACTGTGGCTAAGTATTTAGGTACCTACTCACGTTGGTGCATCACTCGCTGCAAATTTAATTGCATATAAAGATGATTTCCTATAGATCTTATATCCTATATTAGCACAGGTATGTATGTAATGCACTTGAGGTTTATACATATTAAAATTTAATTACTCTAAACCTAGACTATCAATACATATATTTATTACGAATTAAATTTAAACTAGTAGTGCCAATAAATATAAAGTGGAAAATGTCTCTACATTCTTACTGTTGTAAACATATACAGAAAGTTTCATGTTGTGAGTAACACAAAAAGACATAGCATGTTGTATTTTATGTTACATCCGTACAATAATATATGTTACGCGCTCGGAAGTGTGATGTAACTCAAAACGCCCGCTGCGTGGCCGCGGCGCTGGCGGCGCGGCCACGTAGTTTTACAAAAACTTATATAGGATGATATTTTTACATAATAAGCTTTAATAACAATGACGTGTATTTTATTTTCAAGGACAAATTGACAGTTTTTTCAATACTATTAACGGTGATCATTATTATTCTATTTATAATAATGAAACTCACTGTTGTAAATAATAAATGACACATTCTTATTAACCGGCTCCAATGAACTAATTGGAAATTAAATCAATCTTTCCTTCTTTTTTAAATAATGATAAGATACCTAAGTTTATTTGGTTACTCCAGAAGGGATGTAGTAGGCTAATTTATCTCTCACAATAAAAATAGTCAGCTGAATTCGAGCTTAGTAAAAATTATATAATTTGAGTAAAAGCACGATTTAAACAAAAACTACAGCCTGTATAAAACAAGCAGTTAAATCTTACTCGGTAGGAGACTGCACTGGCTCCAAGCTGTAACAGTGCACTGTAATGCAGTTAAATTCTCGCAGATACTGCTGTGACTAGGTGAATGGTTAACTGGATTTCCTGCAGAAATGCACTAACAATTTATTCCTGAAATAAGAACAGATTTAAAAATAACGTCCAGTTACTTGCCCACTATCAATTTTCTAGTGAGCTCTGAGCCAAGTCTTAACGGGCTGCTACCTAACAAAGCAAACGCTAACGGTATTATTTTCTTATATATACTTAATTCTACCATGTTTACACAGAAATAAAATATGCCTGCCTAATTTGCTCATAAATGTTTGTTTTAACTTTTATTGTACATTCGATTCCGTTACAGAATAAAATAAATGTACATATTTCGGTTGTAAATCTAGAATTAGCAGTAGATTTAAACGAACTTTATGTTATTTAAAATTCCATTCACGCTAAATAAAATATAAACTATTACGTAATTTAAGATTCGGAAGCTGTTATGTGAAAAAAGAATTTGTTGGACATAGTCCGAACTGAATTTCCTTGTATGATGTAATAGGCAAAACTGACATTAAAAAGACACATGTACACAATATTTCCTTGAGGCTACAGTAATCTTAAAAAAATCTCCATTTTGCAAGATTTATTATAATTGGATCTGGAGAGATTTGAAGGAAACAAGTCATAACAATTACTCATCCAAACGTTCTCAGTGCCATGCTAAATGCAATAAAGGTTGCACTTATAGTCACCATGAAAGAAAACTAAATTGCCCGTGCCGACCTAACTGGCTCTCTTGAAAGCTACCCTTGGCCAGGGAGCCACCAGTCTAGCTAGATCCCGCTTGCGCCATAATACTTGAATTTTGAGGGTTTTAATGTGTTGAAACAAGGGGGGGCTTAAGGTCAAGTGGGACTGGCGGTGGCAGTAACAATTATAAATAAGTAGGTTGGAGCAATAACGGCCGCGACGTGCATTATATCAAGCAAACTGCCTGCGATGCACCGCCACCTAAGAGACACTTCACATAGACTAATTTAATTCGCAGAAGGGTTAGTTTAATGTTTTACTACTATATGTTGCACTTACGTAAAATAATACAGTTAGTGAATTCAATCAAGTCTCATTTACTGTAATGTTGAATTTCCTTAATTTTAAATTTATAAACGTCTTTTACAGTACCTATAATTAAATATGTTCTTATTAAAATATGTGTTTATTTATAAATTAACACAAATAATGGGTGGCGGTTATAAATTAACACCAATTAATCCTACCATTAATTAAAAATATATTATTATTTTAGCTACGTAAATGCAACAGTAAAAATGCATTAACATGCATTATGCACGTTCCTTAAATATGTACCTATTTGCAGGTCAAAAACGTCAAAAGTATTAGGTAGATAGTCGAAAGTGTCGCCTCTGCGTTAAGTCGTGTCGCTTAATCTTCATCATTGGAGAGCTCATAGGCCATTCATAACTCGCTTGTACTGCGTACAACCAGACGTTTTTATTTCTCTCCACAGCGACACAAACATAAAAACACCACTCAAATTTCAAATAAGCAGCGCTTTAAAGCGCCGTTTCGCCGGCTTAAGCCCGTATTAGGTAGTTAAATTTACATTTTACATTTGATATTTTCAGCCGTGAAAGTTATTCGCTGTTTGTATAGCTGCGAACAGATTTATCGCCTGCGACCGACGCGGCTCGCTTTGTTGCGAATCGTTTACGTGTATTTATGGGGTAATTTAAACAATTCCAAACACTGCATACTTTAGTGCGCCGAAATGAGATACTGCAGCGTATTAAACTGTTCAGCGAGCATTGATGAGCGAAACGCCGGTGTGAAATTGACGGGTGATACGAGCCGTGCCGATAACTGTCGCTAATATTGTGCGTATTATTTAGTAAACCTCTATTCCATGACTGACCTCGTTTAAAACAAACCACAATAAATCATATTATTTTTCGCATCCTAAACTGTTTACGTAATTACAAAAGTAACTGTAGCCAACTGAGAAAAGAACTTGTCATAAATATTTTTTTGGGCAAACAAATGAAATAGCCATATGTTATTTGACTGAATAACATGTATTTAATAAAAAATATCGAAATACGTATTCGTATAAGTTAGTTCTAGTTTTTTATCATTTCTGTATCATCATTCTTAAATAATTTAGAGTAATGTTTAAAAAATATAATTCTGCGGTGGAATAAAAAATTGCCATAATCTATTTTAGCAGCATCGTCAACTAATATCTGAAATGGCGATTAATAAAAAGGGGCGCGTTGCCGCTAACAATTGAAAACAAAAAACAAAGACAATCCCCTACCACTGGCCGTAAAGTCGCGATAGCTGACAATCGCGTCAAGAAAGTTATGAACAATTACCAAGACAAGAGATTACGAGTGAAAAATTGTCGCGTGACGCCGCTCCGTGACGCTTTGTAACTCGTGATCCTACAAACAAAACATTACTAATTGCTTCTTCTTTTATTGCAGCCGCCTGAAATATTGCCTCGGCACGATTGGTAGGGGACATATAAAAAAATTCGTCTATGGAATAATTCTACTTTCCAAACCTCCAAATCCCAAATTTATTTTATATACTACCTATATTAATACCTTGTAATAACACTTAATAAATTTTGTAGTATACAATGAGCTACATTTTCTTGACTTTGGCAATTAATAGAGTAAATTAATTTTGATCCAGGTATACATAATTCTCTACTATGTTTTAATTTAGTAAGGGACATTTTATGTATGCGAATAATAAACGTTAAGTAGGTACATATACTATTATATCTCAAAAACCTCGTAGTTCGACTCCACTACTAACACGCTTAATTCTGCCTTGTTACAGTAATTTTATGCGCTTCTGTATTCTGGTTTTAAAGGGAGGACATACTTATTAGATTAGATACTATCAATTTAAGTTAGAACTCTAACTATAAGGATAACTCTTACTCTATATGGGTTTCTTTACGAAAGTCCAAAAGCGGGAGTGACCACTTACCATCAAGTGGTATACATGCTTGTTCGCTTCTCTCATATTATGAAAACAAAGTAGGTATTTACAAAGTAGGTAGGTAGGTAAATAAATAAAAAATAATGAATAAAAAATATTTTTTTGTACTTTTTTGTCCCTAATATTTCTGTAACTTGTGGCAAGCCTACCCATTGTAACCGATATCGCTTCTTAAAAAACGCGGCGCAAACACCTCCCTTGTTGTGTTAATCCTTGAGCAAGGATTAGGGATGAATAATTCGCGGCAAACAAGAAACAAACAAACAAAAAACAACCGCCGGCTCCGCTAATCGCTGGCCTGATTACTTAATGTGTAGCGATTTTATTCATTAAAGAGTTTGTAAAAGTACTGTTTAAAATAACGAAAATAAAAGGTTTTTCAATACTTTTCGTTTAATCTTATTAGGTGGGCTCAATGTAGCCTTTGTAGCTATATATATTATTTTTGCAAGTTAATCTTTGATATACTTTGACAGGTTTAAGCAGACACTATAACCACATGTGGAGCTTTAGAAATTCTATAAAATTTGAACAATTTTTAAAACTTTTGCTTCTAATTTTGTTAATTAAAGCTAAATTGAAGAAGTGCACATGCCTTTGTCAAGTTTTTTCTTTGGATAAATATATAAAAACGATTTTTCACTTCAATGACTTTCTATGTGTGTATTGTAAATCTTGCAATTTAAAATTTACTTAAAAAAAACCTAATTAAATAATAAATAAATAATAACCTTAAATTTACTTAATCTACTTCGTTAGTTTAATTAATATTAGTTTTTTTTTTCTTCATATGAATATATTTGTAAAACGTATTCTAAATAAATTATATGTTACTTAAAACCCCTTTTAGTATTTCGTATATCTTGGTCCTTATGCGTATATCATAATAACTGTACAAATTTCAGGTATACAATGAAATTGTCACTTCCCCAACTCCTTATTTGTGACGCAAGTTACACAATAATATCCGAACTTAGACAATAAGCATTGAGATTAGCGGCCCTCCGCGGCCGGCTCACCTTGCAAACAATGTGGATATGAATTGAATATTAAGATAGGTGGGTTCCATAATGGAGACTTATGTAAATAGTTCTCAGGAACTAGGGAGGGCGATTATGTTTGTATTCATTACACGTTGGGGTAGTTTTCAAGATACTTGCTTAAACAGGCCTAAATTAAACAACCGACGAATTTTATGAAAAATAAACCATAGGTAAGTATAATAAAATATTGACTTTGTTTTTTAATCACTTTAACTTAAGAAGGAAAATATACCTATTATTATTTTTTATTGCAAAATATGGACGCGAAATGTAATATATATAATGTTAGTGTTATAGACTAATGAAAAAAGGTACTAAAGTTACAAAGAGATGGGTATATTTATACATAAAAAGATAAGCATAATACTGCAAAAGACAGTTATATGAAGTTTAAAGTGCATGTTTAAATGGGGTTCGTGGTCAACCCCGGTGGAAACACTACCACTTTTATTTCCACTTTGAAATAGTAGTAAATAATGCTCTTGTTTTGCTTTTAAATTAGTTTCAAAAACTGAATTACATGAAAAATACCAATTTAGCACTCGCGGACAACACTGCAACTCTAGCCGACCTTAGATTTAGGCCGTTGTCGGCAGTTATCACTAACCATCGAGTGAAATGTCTGCTAGTTCGCTACTACAGTTTCAAATAAAAGCAAAATGAAACTTATAGGAATTTCGGGAACCTACTGGTAGGTATCGCAGATGGTGTGACTGCGAATATCTCCGACGTAGAAAACGCTACAGCCTGGAGGCGTTCACGTAAAAATGGGAAACATGTCAATCCGTATCCCGAATCCGTTCGCCTATAAGTTTAAGAGCGCCGCGGGCAGACACCGCTTGCCCCTTAACTTAAATCGAACTTAAACTTAACGTACTACTAAAGGCGCCTCTAATAAACTTCCCTTAACTAGAGAAGGCCTTGTTTAACTGATTTGTTTGATTGGTCAATCGCAAATGGTAAGCGATAAACGATTGTTATACTGTGTATTAGTATAAAGCGCAAATATAATTTTATAGATGAAAATAATTAGGCTTTAATACATCTACCCAGCTTCCCACGATTTCCCTTGTCATGTTCCAATGTGTCCATACAAATTGGATACATACAAAGACAAATAAGCAAACACTCAAAATCACAACATAAACGTAAAATCATCATTTACATACTTTATTTGTTAAGAAATTGAACCTGAAACCTTGTCTGTGCTGCAGACGGCAATGACAGCGGTTGACCTGCTGATCAATATAGTTGTAATCTTTATAAACTTTTTTCAAATACATGCATATAATTGTATCTATGCACAAATATTATTTTGAAATACATTAAAACGATTGGTTTGCGCAACTTGCTTAGCTTGCATATATCCTTTTATTTGTCAGTGGTAAAACAAGTCTCTAAAATGCTCAAGTAACTTTCTATTTAAAAGTGTCTAGAGCAAAGAAAACTGAAAGAGATTATCTTTAGTTCCGGTAGTAGGATCAAAGTAAACTATGGTAGTTCATTTAACTATGCATCATGTACGTTAAGTAAGCTGTCGCGCCCATCATGTCCGAGTGCTGACCGTCTTAGCCTGCGGCATTCAGAGGACATGGAGCTGTAATAAAATAGAAATATAATGTTTTCAAAAACCTTTTCTTTACCAGTTTAACCACAATGCCATATAAATAGGTACATACTTTTATGTCAAAATGGTATAATAGTAGTAGTAGTATAATGGTATAATAGTACTCTTGGTAAAGTTAAAAGAAAATTGTGGAGGCACATTATTCTAAATAATTATTAGATTTTCCTTGTATTTTTCGTAGGTAGCAACTGCTTTGTTTAGGGAAATATTCTACAATAAACAAAGCAGATCAATAAATAACAAATTTCACGTACTCTACATTTCGTAGAGCCGGTCCAGCACTGCTGGCGACTCTCTGTCGTACTCGGCTCTCGAATTAGAACTCGCACTGTAGGTACACGCTCCAACTAACACTACACTGGGAAACACACTACAGATTATAATATTGTAGTAAATTAACGTACATACCTAATTCATATATACTGGAATAGTATGGTATTTATACAGCGCAAAATACTTTTATTTTATTACACAAAAAGTTATATTATAACATGACAATAAAATTTGTAGATATTTATTGTAGTATAGGTTATAGTTTTAATATGTATTATGGTCTAGATGACGGTACACTCTGTGTGGATCTATTAGGAGGAATTACTAATATAACATTCGATCTTATGACAGCAGTTTTAAGACTGTTGTCTACTGCTTTAGCACTTAGTTCTCACAGCGGCGTTTATTAACACTGTTGTTATTGGGCAGAAACAAGTGTTGTAGTGGTGCTTCCGGAATCGAAAAACGAAATGATTGTACCACCTTAAAAACCACGGCAAGTAACGTATAACCTACCCGTATCATGGCAATATACCGTTATAACAGTACGTAAAGAGGTAACTTTAGAGTCGTATAATTAATCCCAAATCAAATGTCAACAAATTAGGGCCAAAAGTAGCTCTGTAATAAAATGTGAATTCATCATAAAACACCTGTATCTGCAGAGCTAACTGAACGAAGAATATTAAACAGTGAGCCAAATAAAGTAAAGACATAGTTCAAGTTGTTCTAAATTAGTTCGCTAAGCTCTCAACCCCTTGCATGCCAGCTCGGACGCGAATAGCTCTAAGCAAACATGGCTCGTACCTGAGCACGATGAATCAATATCTTGAGCCGTCGACCAAGTTTGTCCGAGCCGGTCCATAGCGTATGCATATTGGATGCCACACACTAGTTCGATGCAGTCACTTTTCCGACAAAAAATAATATCATTGAGTAATGAAAATAGGTTTCGAGAAGTTTATAACATTTTAAATACAACGTTACTAGTTCGGTAATTCGCAACTGAATTGAGTAAAACAATATTTGAATACCAAAATTTGGGTGTATCAATATCAATATATAGGTTTTGGAAAAGAAACATGTATTATTAAAATTTGTCGACTATATAATTTTGTTCTAATACAACAAAATGTACCACTTCTTTATAAAGTAAATAGCAATGTAGTTATGTTAATTAGGTGTAACTATAATATTTTTAACCATACGTCTATTCGTTTTTTATCTATTCGTCGCGTATATATTTTTTTTATGTTTGTCCGGGCGTTTTTTCGCGATACCGAGACCGATCGACATGACTCAACCGTCATTGTATACGGCCAGTTTCACTGGGGGTCCCATTTCAGGGAAATTTGTATACAGAAAATAATTTAAACATTTCTTTAATTTACAATAGTTTAGTACCTACTTAGTTTTGAAGTCGACGCTTAAATTGGACCCAATTTACGCGGTAAGCCACTTCAATAAAAACTACTAAACTATTCTAATTTAAAGAAATGTTTAAATTATTTGTTGCTTTTTTGTGACATGATTTTTTTGTTAAAAATAATGTATTATCTATTTTGTATTATCTTAGTCGTTAAAATTATTTATTGTAATAATTATGAAATCATCAAACATTTCTGAAGCTCAATATTAAGTTTCTCTGTAACTTTGTCAGTAAATTGTCCGTCCGACCCACCGGGCGACTCCAGTTCATCCCGGTGGCGCCCGAGGCCGGCTCCACCTAATTTGTATTGATTAAAAATATTCAGCATAGTTGCGAACATAAGGAATGCCGCCCCAGGCTCATGCAGATTATTGCTTCAGATGTGATCTTCGGAAAATATATTAGCCAAGAATAAAAACTTGAAACTTCGAAATTAAGTAGATTCTAGCGAAGGTTATTTCAATCTTGTGAATAAGCGTCGGTATACCGATTTAAGTTCTCAATAAATATGGAAAATCCGAGTCTTTACCTGAATGATATAAAGACTATAAGTACGATGCCTGCATTTTTTTGTTATAATATTCATAATAGACATTGGCTATATATCATAAGTTCAGAGTGAACAAATAAATTTAAGAATATATATTTAAATCTTTGGAAGTACCTAGTACAAAAAATGAAAATGAGGTATTTTATTTGATGACATAGCGGCTCTTTTGTTAGCGCAGATGTCGATATTGTTTTACGTTGATGAAGTTTAGTAAAAATGTTTTGCATAATCAACAAAGCACTGTAGAAAGATAGGATGAGAAAGACTATTTTGAACACAAACAGTATTTGTTTATTGTAGTGCGCAACTGCCCCGTCGGAACATTGAACCAAAACTAGTCACTTAGCATAAGTAGCCAGTTACCTGCAACAACAACTGCCGTTACATAAATAATAACTGGGACACAACAAAACACCGCGGTTGTTCCACTTAGCGCCCGTCGCACATTCCGCACTATGTAAGAACAAAGAAAGATATTTTATAAACTAAAAAAAGTAGTTAGTACAATAAAGTATCAACACAATTTTTTAGTTGTTGATAAACCTCTTTTGCAAGTATAAAAGATATATAATAAGTTATTCAGCGGTAATAATTAGACGCTTAGTGTCGATAGAACTATGAAAATTCGAATAAAAAATTTGATATGACAATATTGCGTTAAATTTACAGTGTTCAAATTATTGACATATGTAGGAGAACTTGTTACATTTGACGTACCTATATTATTTCATTTGCATCTAAATTTAACAAACTTTCTTTACTCTATAAAATGTTTCGCAGTCAAAAGGGCTCTGCTTATATTTTTACTGTAAAAATATTTTCTATGCGGAAACAAGGTGGAACAACCCAAAATGCCGTGTTTGTTTGGAACGCAACACATAAAAATGTATTGGCGCGTTACTCACGCCATGTCCTGTTGTGAGTGCGGCAGGAAAACGCAGAAATATGAGACTAGAGGTAGAACAAACTGATATATTCATAAAAAATATCATACAAACATTCTGAGTTAGGTTTTACTTTAAATAATAAATCTGTTTGTGGTTATGAATAGTATAAAGAATTATTTTGTTGAAATCCATGTTGTTAAAATAAAACTACGTCGCAACAATTCACGACGCGCATTTATCATCGTATACGTAAACAATTAACCGAACGGTATGCTCCCTTATACGCATATAAAAAAAAATAAAAAAAGAACACTCTATTGATCATACAAATACAGATGGTTATTTCTTAAAAAAAAGAAGGCATCGTTCCTAACTGCTTTACTTTTCGCTGTTTTCCCCAAAACTCAGTTTTGTTACAAAAAATGTAAACATATTACATTTTCAATAATTTCAAATCAGGGTATGTTTGTATAACAAAGACACGTATGTTTTTCTACAAAACGATCACGGTGTATATTGCACGAATTAGAAACATATCATGCATCTTTCATCATCATTCATCTTTCAAAATGTGTATCCAGTAGGTAACGTTAACCTTATGGTGATAATCCTGTAACATACTCCATAGATACCACAGATGGAAATATATTATAAAGCAAACATGTTTCCCGAGACGGGAAGGTGTGCCATGTTTACGCCAAAGCGAGGATGTGATCGTAAAACTGGCGCGGACACCCGGTTCCGCCCGCCTGCGGCCACCTGTTCTGTTATAAGGTAAGCTTTGTTAACTTTGAGATAATACTGTACTGTAAATAAAGTGGAAGTCGCCTTGTAAAAAACAAAAACAGTTACTCAGTGTAACTTTTTTCATATGACTGAACCAACAACGAACTTGTAGCCTTTCTGTTAAGTAGGTATACTGCCAGCAATGGTCATCCATAATCGTATCCTGATAACATTAGGATCCTACCTGATGTCAATATTTGATGAATTACTACACCTCAGGACTAAGTACCCTTCAAATCAGAAAACAGTAACGTATAACAGTGTTGTTACCAGGCAATAAACGGTATGGCGGTGGTGGGCCAGACCCGCACTCCGTAAATAAAAAAAAAAACATTCAAAATTTTCTGTATTTGCAAAAAACCCTTTCATAATACTCATCCAAGTTATACCTACCTATAAGAAACTCATTGGTAGGTTTGTGCTATTTTTTTCAAAGTCCACTGGAGTTTATCTCAACCTGTGTGTCAATGTCCTTTGGTGTTTTGTCCAGCCAGTCAGCTTATTAAACTTTTATAACTATCTTTAATATTCTTATGTATCTCTCGTGGACGAAAGTGTTCAAAAAATTTTTTTTGCGTGTAAAGTTTGAAATAACTATATTCACTTATGAATATAATAAAACATAACTGTTAAAAAAAAAGTACTCATGTACATAATGACGTAAAGATGAGCTGAATGATTTGTATTTTTGAAATACCATAACGATAATCATAATAACCAAGTTGAATTCCTAGAAAATAAGCGGGAGAGGGTCCGTTTATTTGTACACCAAAAACCATCACACACACAACATGTGAAACAAAATGTTCGATATTATAAAGTAGTATGAAAAAGCACTTCTAAATATTGACAAAGGGTTGGGTTTTTTGCGGCGAAAACAGGTCACTTTTTGCTGTTTATTTGGTTTATTCACAAACAAAACAGAATTTTTGTTATGAACACCCTTATTTATTTACTTGGTGTGTGTTTTTATACAGTCAATTATTCCTAGAGTAAAACAATGATAATGTAAGTTAAGGACTTCATCTCAGATTTTTTGAAGTCATATAGGTTCCATCAGGTGCTCCTAGTCCGGATGGATCGACAAGCTGAAGCAGATGGTGGGAAACTACTGAATTTAAAGGCCACAGAACCGATTTGTGTGGCGCTGCATACGGGAGGTCTATGTCTACGAGTGGACCTTAAAATGGATAGATGGATGGATGGATGGATAGATGAATACACATAAGGCATTCAAACGTAGTTCCCATAAGTAGCAATGTAATTTAGGCAGCCTGTCGTAAGATTCGGATCTTGCGTACCGTTAACATTTCTCACAATTGCAACTTCTCATAAGGTAAAGTGTATAAGCAGTGATAGCCTAGTGCTTGAATCACGGCCTGTCAGTCGAGGGGCCGAGGTACGAACCTCAGAACAAATTAATTATCACTTGCTATAACGGTGAAGGAAAACATCGTAAGGAAACCTGCACATTTGAGGGCTCTTTGCGAAAAAAAAAGTTCTCATAAAGTGTGTGAAGTCTACCAATTCGCACTTGACCAGCGCGGTGAACTATGGCCTAATCTCTCACTCTGAAAGGAGACCCGTGCCCAGCAGTAGGACAGTATTGGGTTGATGATGATAAGGTAGAGTGTGTGTAGAGAAAAGTCAATCTGGGTTGCTGCTTTAATTTCATATTATAAATAAAATAAATCACACTATAATCTGACGATGTCGACCTCCTGTAATTCTGTTACATTTTTCACTGATGGATACTTGAAATTATAACAGTAAATTTCCTTGCCTTATATATAAAAGTTGATATCAACGTCGACGCGTCATTAAGCCAAACTTCACCGTCCAATTCAATGCGTAAACCGCTGAGACGAGGTGCGTTCTTCCCATAAATATCAGTTTAGCGAGTGTATGAGACGAATTGTAAATGCGCAATTTGCCAAGTCCGCCACTCGCAAACTGGCCGAGATTTATGACCCCGCCAAAGCCCGGATCGCGTAAAGACACCTCGCCAAATCCTCGAGGACTCAAAGTTCGGATATAGGATCAGTTTCGGATAAATTACGCATATCTATAACACCTATTTTATAATGGAGTGTCAATGCTTGTCTGTCTGAAAATTATATTTAGGTACTCGTACCTTCAAATCTTAAAAACACATTAATATAATAATTTCCCGAGTAGAAACAAAGAGCACTGGATTCGTTATGAAATACATGAGTTGATACTTCGATACCTATACGAAGTAGGTATGAGTCGTGGAGAATTAATAATAAATAAAATACAGCCGTGTAAATTTTTAACGAAATTTAGCTATCGTACGTTATAACTTATTCTTTCTTAACAGTTTTGAAGTTATTTTAAAAATAATTACGTATATTATTTGTCCCAAATATATAAATATCCCAAGAATACCCAGTTATGTTACAAAAAGTTACTCACTTTTTAAAATTTAAAATTAATACAGTAGCAGCGATGTTATCGTATGATAACAATAATTTAGTTATTCTTACAGATATACACTCTATTATTAAAGGGCTTCAAAACCAATAAAAATGAAATAATATCTTCAAAATTTTCATGTCAACCTACCATAACTATTTTATAAAACTCCTTTACAAATTGTAAACTTATATTTCGTAATAAAGCGATATTACTTTCTCTTAATATGACGCGTGACTTTAGGAACCCATTCGTATTTAAATGACTTTATGTGGGGCAACCCTCAGCAACCCCTGAGAAGCGAGGAAGCAAATTGCCGAACTGAGTGCACCGATCTCCTTCACTTAGCGGCGCTATAAATCTCGCACCGTGTGAACGAATGAATGAACGAGCGAACGTAAATGATTCGTGTTACGTTTAAAAAATGTCTGTGCGTATAATATTATATATTTACGCGCGTAATACGTTTTTTAAGATTCATTGACTTTTCATCAGGTATATTAGCACAAGAAATAATAAAACAGATTGTTGAAGGCATTTAATATTATCAGTAGCATATTTTAACTAAAACCTACCATTAGTAAAAGATATAAATCTAGTTTTCTTTCAGCATATGTTCGTGGCAGAGTTTTTGCAACGAACGTGCTAAATGTGGAGTGAACTTCCTCCTGAGGTATTCCCGACGCGCTATGACATGGGGCTCTTCAAAAAAGGTGCAAAAAAACTCACCTCCAAAGCCGGCGATACATAGGCGACTCCTCTAGTGTTGCAAATGTCCATAGGCGACGGTGACTACTTTGCATCAGGTAGCCCATTTGCCTAATCGTTAGGTAATATATAAACAAAAATCTGCACTTTTCCCGTGACAGAATGCGCATGAATGTTAAAATGAAGATCAACCTTTTTTTCATTCCAACGAGTATTATGCACAAGTATTCATATAACTATTTTTGATATAATAGAGAAGCAAAAACGAAACCCAATGCAGTTCACCAATATGTATACAAACCATTTTAAAATTGCCTATGCCCTTACAAGCAAAAGCAGTTAGTTATATCCACCCCTTAAAATTAGGGCTCGCATGTAAAACCGCAAATGTTCCATAAATGCATCAGCATTCACTTACATTGAATCAGTGAATGTTTTCATAAATCTTTCAAATGCAAATGAGTTACCTTACATTACAGGACATCAGCGCCCTTCACGACTCATTAGGGCGTTTCGAAAAGCGCGGTACTAAAATAGACATTATGGAAAGTGCCACAATTACCACCGTGACGCGGTGGAAAAGTTGCTTTCCGACAATATACGTAGAGCTGCCTCTGCTTTGGTATTTATAATATTTTACTTGCTGTCGTCTAATAAACAGAATAGCATGGATGCTCTTCCTGAATTGCAATTATTATAATATAGATTAAATAAAAAAAAAAAATCCAAATAAAATAAAATGCACATACATACATAATTATGGTAAGAATAATATAGGGTAAATTACAATTGATTTCGATTTTATTAAATGATAAATTTATGTTTTATCAGTTTATATATGCGATTTATATTTTCCAGACCTGATTTTCTCCTCAAATTCATGACCAGAACATAAAAGGAGGTGTAGCAATTATTTAATACAAATGAATATTACTTAATTTTAAAATCGTAACTGTACGTATTTCTTAATGCGACATGTCATCCTACTTCATGAATGAGATAGAAACACAGCAACGCCAACTAGCACGAAAACTTTAAAAAGGTAAAAAGTGAGCTCAAGACCACAAGAAGAGAACATGCTACCTACATGAAAATGAACATATTGTTATTTATGTGTCTTGGAGTGAAAATGTAAAAAGGTGAGGACAGCGCGGCGGGCGGCGGGCGGCGGGCGGCGGGCCGCGTGCCAAGCAGTTCCCCGCCGGACATGCTAACTGAGTGCGCGCCCATTAAAACCTTCCAGCAATAAACTCGAGGCAGTTATTATTTTCACTGCGCCTTTTTATAACCACTCCACCGCCACTAACATGCAAATGAACCTTTCTTATTCTGCAACGGAATTATTTGTTGGTGAAATTAAAACATTGAACCGGAATGCGCGAGCCAGACAATTGTGATGCAAATCGACTCGCCACCTCCAGCCAAAAGGCGCGGGAAAAATCGACGGAATTTATAATACTTTTTTATTCGCCGCTAAGTGTCGAGGCCATAAAGGGCAGGCAATGACGCAATATCGGGCCCCGCGCCGAGAAATGACGTTATTATTTATGTTAATTCCGACGCTAAATGACGTCTTACGTGCTCGCGCCACCTTACTCAGCCGCAGATGCAGGGGTGGAGAAAAATTGTAAACTTCTGCTTTGCAAGTTATTCACCGTTCACGACGCAGATAAAAAATAAAAAAAGATTTATAATTTCCAAAAAAAAATTTTTACAAAAAATATCTGTTTAAAAGTTGTATATACTCGTAACTACACTTTCTTTCTAAATCCGATTCTCAAATTTTCTCGCGAAACATAGGTTCACATATATTTTTTACAATAGGTATTAGTTATGTAGGCATAGTGTCTTTAAGCAATAATTTAGCAAAATAAACGGTCAAAGGCGACATTACCCAGTAACCATTTATCTATTAGCTTACCTAACATACTAAATAAAATGTAAATCACAAATTTTTTTTGACTACTTCCATGATTTCTAATTCCAATACCTTGTTCTTTATAATGCCGGGCTGTAAGTGCCGCGCTCCAGTCACGTACACTCAACACCAATAAATAAAAGGTGGAACCGACCGCAACAACACCCTGAAATTATGAATTAACGAACCCTGAAATAACCGAAATAAATACATTTTTGCATTGATTTTTCTTTCAATATCAAGAAAATTATATTAAAATTGTTATGGAAAAATGACTTTTTCACAACACATAGGTAGTTCAGTCTTTATCTTTAGTGAGTCCTAATTAGTAAGTGAGAACACCTATCATAATGCTTTTTGTACGAAATGGTAACCAACATTAACAAATGCTTCTGACAGTTCCCATGGTTTAACGTCAATAAGTTCATCATCATCATCAACCCATTACTGTCCCACTGCTGGACACGGGTCTCCTCTCAGAGTGAAAGGGATTAGGCCATAGTCCA
>DWRA01000324.1:0-27108 GCA_018250295.1 Spathilepia clonius | reverse complement strand
AAAAACTTTTTTTTAAAAATATTGAAATAAAAATACTTACGTATATGTTTTGCTTAGCAACGCAATCGTTAGTCATCTAGATTAGATAATAAAATATCTTAAGCAATAATAAGGTATGTGATATCTATTATCGTATATATAATTTATGGTACTATTTATTAGGTTCAAATTAAAAATAACTGGTTGCATTTGAATATTTTAATAGCGCACATAAGTTTTTTGTAATTTAGTTGTCATATTATTAATGTTTGGTATATTTTTTTTGACAAATGACAATTTGCGCACCATCGTAATTATTTTTTGCTACTATAGCAGTTTTTGTGTTTTTGTTCCGACGTTTTTGATTATAGACTTGACGTAAATCCTATGTAATTATTATATTTACTGAATTTTATACTACAATAAAAACATTATTGCCATTACTTACACTTCCACACTAATGTGAAATATAGTCCATTATTAATAAATCAATCTATCCCATTTTTTACTTAAGTTTTTTTAAATCTGCCTACTAGGAATAGTCAAATTTTGATCTCTGGAAGCTAAAATTGGATAGATTAATTATTAAAAACGGGCATTCATCTCCTATTATTAACTAATATTATTCATACATTTAGTTATCCACCGAGAAATTCCACCGCAGGTGTTCTTCATGAAGAAGCTGTGGACGAACACGGTCCCGGGCAAGGACCGCGCGGCGGACGTGATCTTCCACTTCCACCAGGAGCTGCCGAAGCTGCTGCGCGGCTACCACCGCTGCGGCCGCGAGGAGGCCGCGCGCCTCGCCGCGCTCGCCTACCGCGCGCGCTTCGGGGACAACAAGCAGGAGCTGCAGGCCATCCCGTGAGTTGTGTAACACTTTTCCACTAAATTCAAATCTTAACACGTTCAGCGCCAAGGCACCTCTGAGGTAAATGTTGTGATTACGGAAATAAAACTCAAAATTACAAATGGTTACTTCATTTTTTTCATTCTTAAAAAAACTGTAACTCCTTAACTATACAACATTTCTGTACCCCAGATACACCAAACGATTTGTCAGGGCCAGACCTACAAAGAAAGAAAACTTTCTGTGCGGTGTGTATTCACCAATACACCGGCCTCTGAAGTTGAGTACTGACGTTGTTTAACTAGATATACATTGGCCTGCGAGTGGTGCACTAGGATGTATATTGACTTATACACATGGCGCTTAACGTGTTAAGTAATAGTATGACGTAGTAATAAAATGGCAGTATTTACGCTGGTCATATTACAAAATCCCAAATCATTATTTGAGACTGAGGGTAAATTGGGCAAGCTAGCAGACGTAAATTATAGAGAGCTAAAGTTATTAATCCATTTTGATAGATTCTTTCAAATCTTGTTATATTTGCAAGGTAAATTTTGCACAAAGTTTAGATCGTTTAGATCCCAAGTGAGAATAACCTATAGGATATGTATAAAAAGCATATAAAGGCTAATAGTATATTAATAACATAAGTACGTTTATCTGTCAGTCACTACAACAATAAAAGTGCATTTTATAGTTAAACAAAAACAGGTTACTTTTAAGTATGATTAATATGATTGATAAATGTTAGTCACAATGAGTGGTAATGTAAACGAGAACAATAAAAAATATCTATCCTTGTAATTGATATGAGGTACAATTTACAGTATTTCATTCGCCACAATCAGCTATCTATTAAGGGTCCACTGTTAGAGAGTTACAAGCACTTCAAAATATTTTTAACCTGCATCATTGTTAAAAAATAATACAAATAGTCTTCTATCAACTCTCAATAACTCCAATGTTCATCCTTTAGTTTTTGGTCCCTGTTCTCTGGGACATAGCCTTTGATGAAGGGCAGGCCAGTGCCGACAGTCTTCTGGTACTCCGCATACTTGTGGCCAAAGAACGAGAGCAGCGTGAGCTCCTCGGCGTACACCCGCTCCCGGAAGAACGTCCACGACGCTAGCGTATAGATGATCACACATACTGGATTTAGTAATGTTACCTGTTGAATATTAAATACCTTGCTTTAATATGATCTTTCAACTGCAATTTAAAGGTGGTAGAACCCTTTGTAGTTCGAGTCCGGCGGCACCACCGCCACACTGATTTCTGCCTAATAACAGTAGTGTTTAGCGCTACTGTCTTCTGGTTTGAAGGGTGTGGTAAGGGAGATAAACTTAACGAGGTATTCCAACTTAGTCCTCAGGGGTAGCAACGCATCTGTGGTCGACTTCAGTTGGGATTCTGGTCTTATCTGGGGTGGATCACAAATGTCCATGGGTGGCAGTTGCCACTTACCATCAGGTGGACTGCATGCTCATTTGCTACTCCATCATATAAAAAAAATAGCAATCTATGAATGTTCACATGAATGTAAACTGCATTGTCATTTAGTAAATACGCAGAATCAAAGTGTATTCTTTCTAAAATTAAATCTCATAACTTACTTGTGTTCCAATCGACCAGTAGAACCAGCCAACATAGCTGGGGTGCCGGCATATGGAATATACACCGTGCGTCACTAGCTGATGGTCTGCTCGCTTCACAAACTGTACCTGGACATACAAAAATCATAATTCAAAGTAATTTTCCCACCACTTTTTTATTTAGTAGTTGGTGGCCTGATGTTATAAATGACTTGAAAGACTATTTTTTGTTCTCCATGAATTTACATTTTATCTTAATTTTCAGATCATTAAAATGTAATGTCAATATTGAAAACAATGCAAAATTGACAATATGATTGAATGACTTACTCTCATTTTTTAAACTATGCAATTTGCTTATTAGAAACTATTTATTTCTTGCTTGTAATGCAAAGGAAATGGTTTCTTGATGGAACCTTACCAGTCTATGAAGTTATTAAAAGGTATTTGCAGTCTATCAATCTGCTCTTGGTCACTGTGATGCCTTAATCTAAACACTAATTTTCTGATTTCTCTTCGTTCAACACAGTTACGTCTCCTTGATCATAATTAAATAGACTTCAAATAACTACCTACTAAACTATATCTTAGGTAAAAAACTTACAGTGTGATTGAAGTTAGTTTTAGCAGTATACATTGCTGATTTTCGTAGTATTTCTCCATGAATACAAATTATAACCCCTATAGCTGATAGCCAATACATTGTTTTCATACCTGTAAAAATGTAAATCAAACGGTAAAATCTTTTTTCAGAATAATCATTTTTCTGTGTGAATAATTAAATTAAAGCAAAATTAAATGAACATAAATACATACAATACTTATTTATACACTTATATTTCACGCATGGCTGTTACACTATAACTAATATGCAAAAATAATTTAATAGACATTGTATTCTTTGTGGTTAGAAACAGGACGCCATTACACCTGTTCCTATCTTAAAACAGCAGTAAGATTCTTGTTTAAAAGATGTAGTTATGAAGAGACACTTATGAGGTGTTCCAACTTATCTTTCAGAGACAGCAATACATTTGTGGCTAACTTCTAGTGTGAATCCTACTTATAGTTGATTAAGGATGTTGGTGGCTTGGAATAAGAATTTACTATTATTTATTTTGTTACTGTAATTTCATAACAATATGCTTACTTGGAAAGAAAAAGTATTCCACTGCCCACTCTATCCAACTGGTGACTGCAGCCACACCATACTGAATACTATGATTCAGGATGAAGGAATCAATTGTTAAGGTCCTTGGGTTGGTTAGTGCCACTGCCAGGAACTCAGAAAAGTGGAAGAAGGACAGCACCATGGTGTACAGACCAAACACTCTCCATCCATTATCAAATGTGCTCAAATGAAGGCCTGTCGCAAATGATGCACCTAAGAAGGCTGATCTTACAGATACCTGAAAAGTTTTATATAGAAATCATTTTTAAATATAAGCAAGAATTGAAGACGAAACTACTTTTCAGTAAACCACTAGCAGAGCATTTACTTTTAAAACATAAAACCAGATTGCTTCAGTGTATTTCATTATCCAAAATACATATGATTTACTTTTTTTGCACTATTCATGTATCTACATGAATTATTTGTGTTTTGTAGATATACCAACTAAATATAATTTGTATACTTCGGGAGACCATAACTTACATGTTTAGGAGAAGTTGGCAGACTGATGTAAGCTATTGGCTATAAAAACAGTGTATACATTAAAACTATTAACATTTATGTCACATATTAAATGCATAATTTGCTACATTATTATGATAAATGTGTATTATAGGAAGTTTGCAAACATAAAATATCACCATTGTTATAAAATGTATTTTCATGAAAAAATGCAAAATATGCACACATAGTATATTGCGTTTTTTCTTTGTAGATCCTAAGACCTTCCTAGTATGTTGATATTCAAAAAAAATTTTGTTGTGTAAATGAACTTTGAATAAATAATTTTGAATTCTTTGCAAACCGGAACTGAACTGTAAAATTAAAGCATAAAGTAAAATCTACAGGTTGATTCTATTTTGAAACATCCATATATTATAATTGAAGTCTAACAAACGACTGCTTTATCGTTATTTTTTTAAGCCCACTCTAATGACTCTGCATCTGCACTCCGAAGGCCATAAGTCGAAGAAAAATTAAAATTACATCCGACTAATTGGATAACTTACATCGTATGTAAATCCCTCGTAGCAATACCTCAATATGAAATTCAACAGGCAGAAATAGAACGCTGGACCCCAGTACGTGAGCATCCACAACTCTCCGGAATATCCAAGAAAGCTTCCAGAGAAGAACGACGTCGTAAATATCAAAAATGATATGGAAAAACACACGATGGATTGCCGCCCCGCGGGACACATATTTTTTAAAAGAAGTGTATCCATTTTTTTACTTATTTATTATTAATAGTTCTGATAATAGCGATTGGTATTTATACAATTTATTATATCAGCACTAAAAAACTAATTTCCATTCAAATCACAAGTATATACAATTCTTTACGCTGAATATCCCATGACGAATTGATGGTTGAGGTTGTCAGTTTGACTTTGTCAGTTCTTACAAATATGAGTATAAAAATAATTGAAGTACAAAATTAATAAACCATTTTATCTCTACGACTACACATAATTAAAAATTTGATTAACCTATTATTATAAGATTATAAAAACAAAAACCTTTACGCGGTTATGCCACTGATAATAAAATATATATTTATATAAGTACAGCAAAATCTGCAGCAAAAAAAAAACGTAAAATGCATATAACGTTCATTACGCTAAAATAAATAAAGATTCTAATCAAATGTTGCACGATAAGGCCATACTCAAGTTGTACATGGCTTATATGATATTTTTGCTTTTTTACTTAATTAACAGCACAAGTTTCAATTCTTAATTGTATTATAATATTTAGTCCGACTATCTGATGTTGTAGTCATGGCAACACATTATGTTTGACAAATAACAATTGGCTTGTTCTTACATGCATTTTATATTGTTTTTGTTCGAAATTGTCAAGTTTGCGATTGGTTTCTATGGTTTAAATGCCCGAGACTATTGGCACTTCCTTCTTGTTTATGCCGCGTCTATTGGTTAATAAGATCATGCTATGGTAAGGAGAACGCAAAAATCACCCAAATCTGCCGAAAGGAAATATTTTCTCACAATTCAAATAAAATATAAATTGATTCCGTTCAGATTAGAATCCATTGCAAATATCATAACAGTAACATCCAACTAGAAATTTTACCATATTCGACAGAAGTAATGTCACACGTGTAAAATGTAAACTTTATTTTAAATTGCTTTAAAACGAATTTGTTTATATCCATAGTAACTAGCTGTTTGAATAACTGACGTAATCGTTTCGTGACAACATCACTGTAGGCTCCTGCTCTTGAAATTAATTGTTTCGATATAGTAATAGGGTTCAAAATCTGGTGTTTTATTTTTGTTCTAGTCACGGCACTTTCAATTTCCTCGAAAGTATATTAATAAAATGAGGTAGAACGTTTGATACGTGAAGTAGTTTGTCGGTGTTCGTGAAGGCTGCAGGCCGGCCCGCAGATATGAACGACCCGTGGGATGTGAAATCAGTGAGACAGTCGAACCAGTACCTGTCCTGCATGAAGATAAATGGTGTACCGCTCCTACCGCCTGTTGTAAGTGACCCCTAATTAGTCGATTGCTAGCATTGCATTAGATCTCTAATCTCGTTGACGATTTCTAATAAAAATCTATACAAGTAAATAAAATTGAAGTATCTGTTTGTAACGCTAAAGTTATATCTTCTTACAAAATTATCACAAATTGTATAAGGTACTTATAACAAAAAACATTAAAAAATATAAAATTTTTTGTTTGTCTGCCTCTGTCCCTGCTAATCTCTAAAATTTTTACCGGCAAATAGATTATGTTATAAGGTGTAACTTAGGCTACTTTTATTTTGGAAAATTTATTAGGATCCTGTGCAAAAAAAAAATGCATTCGATTGGCCCCGTGTGCCTGGTTTTGTTATAATTGTTGTTGAAGGCAGCTAGTACATAATAAATTCTGAAGTAGATTCTTATAAGACACCTGACTGATCACTAACTAAGCTGCTGCACTTTCTGTCCCACTGGTGGGCACAACTTTTTCCTAACAATCAGATTAGATGTGGAGAAAATTATGCTATAACATGTTTTAAAGTATATATACATAAAAAGCAGTGATAGCATAGTGGTTGAATTACGTCCTCTCAGTCGAGGGGTCCGAGGTTCGAACCCCAGGCACGCACCTCTGATTTTTCGAAGTTATGTGCGTATTACCAGTTAATTATCACTTGATATAACGGTGGAGGAAAACATCGTGAGGAAACCTGCACACTTGAGAGTTCTTTGAAATAAAAAAAGATCTCAACAAGGGTGTGAAGTCTACCAATTCGCATTTGGCCAGCGAGGTGGACTATGGACTAATCACTCTCACTCTGAGAGGAGACCCGTGCCCAGCAGTGGGACAGTAATGGGTCGATGATGATACATAATTATAGAAAAACAAGTGTAATTTATGATGCTTGGTAAAAATATATACCTAGTTTTAGTTATTAATTAGTTTCTCTGTGGAACAAGGTATTTTTGATTTTTAATCTATTTACATTTGTGATAAGTTTCTTTACCACATGTTTTGTTTAAAAATGCGAAGGTCATGTGTTCTTTTAAGGGTTACTGAAAAAAAACAGCAGAATTGAAAAATGAGTGTGTTTTGAAGTTTGTAACAAAACATTTGGAATGTGGAGAAAACTTATTGATATTCAAAAAGGATTTCCAAAGAATATACTCTGAATAAAGCATGAGAGTGAAAAGCAATAGTGTATAGTTCCTCTTTTTATAGAACTAAGTAAAGCAATTGATTCTCAATTCCTTTTAAATCCATAAATGTTACATATTTTCCTAATTTGTGTATTTGTTTATTTCGTAAAATAAAAAAATATTGTTGCAGTTGTCCAAAGAATGCCGGAAGGAGATGCAGTACTACAAACTTCTAGCAAAAGAGGTCGAAAAACGCATTTCCCAATTGAAACCATTTGTCATAGAAAGTGATACTGAATCCAGTGAAGATAAGACTGATGCCCCAGAACTCCCTGAGTCAGAACAGAGTTACGAACTTGCCGCTGAGGATATTCAAGCAAACTTTAACATCAATATTGAAAAAGTTGCGGAAGTAATTACTGATAATAATGATTTCGAGTCTCCTAAACTATCCCCAGACTGCACTGAAATTACCAAAATATCCAATTTTACTGTTGACAGTGACAGCTCATCGAAAAATACCTCTAAATTCGTTATAGATTTGAGTTTAAGTATCAATGAAACTGGTAAAAGCTTGAAGGATAATGTTAAAAGCCCCGAAAATATTACTCCTCCAGTAGAATTACCAGAACGAGATTGTGATTATGTTCCAAAATCAACTTTGCAAAGACCAAATTCAATTGACCTTAATGCCAAAGGGGAAATTAAAGATTCAATCAAGGATAAACTCAGTTTCAGCCTTAGTATTAATAGGGACAACTTGACTGACACCATCCCAAATTTAAGTTTAACTCACGATGGGCCGTCATCTCTTAGCGCCAAAAGTTTTACGGGATCACTCATTGATATCTACACAGAAAGCGCGAAAGAATCGAAAACTATTCCTCTAATTCGTCAAAGATCATATACTGTGCTAAAACCTAGTCCATTGCTTCTAGCTCATCTAGAAGTTCAATCACTTAACACTGGCGTTGAAATGACGTCTATTTCTATGAGTGAATCACTCTCAAATCTTAGTTCGTCAAACAAAAAACGTAGAAGTTGGGATTTGGAATCTGCTAAAGTTAAGTGGTCAAATATGGCATTAGAACTAAAGCAGAAAAATATAACGAATAATGCAAAACCGAATGGAATAACTAAAGATCAAACAGTGAAACCGGCAGCCAAAAAAACTATACAGTCAACACCTCCTAGAGCGAAGTCAGTAGCCCAAGAGCGACCAAAGCGTATAATTCCATCTCCTAAAGTAATTAATAAAACTGAACCAATTCAAAAACCGAAAAAAGCTTTAAGTCCTGTACGAAATACGACTACAAATCAAAATGCGACTAAATTGCCCTCACCTTCAAGACCGACTAATCAAAAGATAGACCCTGTGAAAAAACCCCAATTAATTTCCGAATCTGATGATCCCGCGACTCGCGTTCGGGAACTATACGAAAAGATACAAAAACAACAGCTTGTACAAATGGCTAACTTGGTGGAAAAACAGAAGCGCGAACAAATGCTCTTACAGCAAGTCTTTGAAGAGCAAAACAACTTGCTATTCACTCAGCTTAAAACTATTTGCCCCAAATCTCCTAACGAAATTAAAGAAGCTTGGATCGATAACGTCAAGGAGCCAGCAGATCGAGGACCAGTAAGCCTAAGCCAATTGATTAATCAAAAATCACCTGACCAGAGTGTGTACGATAGCCCAGTATTATCTACTTTAACTGATACTCACAATTACATTAATCAATGTGATAATGTATTAAAGAAAAGTCGTGACATAACTGGGAGTATCAAAAAACCTCAACCGAAAAGAAATACTGTACAGCCAAAAGAAAAGGCCAATTCACCGAAATCTCATTCCGAGGGCAGCAGGACACGGACTCATTCGCCAACTCCAAGAAATACCTCAACATCAAGAAAGCTTACCTACGAGACGAGCTTATCATCGGATCGCGATTATGATCCGATACTCACCGATCGAACGAACGATACGATGGCGGATCTCAATGTAACTTTTCCTTCCGACCATAGTGATGATTGCCAGCCTTGTCCTCATAACAACGCAGTTATGAATAACTTGTGCTCTAAAGATGTAGTAATGATTTGCCCAAACTCTATCCCGACGAGAGCACCGTGTAGTGAACCTATTGATAGACCAGTCAGAAGTACCAAAGAAACTAAACCGCATTCTTTAAACAGCACGTGTGTGCGTACGAATAGGCAAAACATATTCAGGCCACCTACTGCACAAGAAGTGAGTAATTATTTTCAATTCACTGTACACTTTTTCCTTTCTTACGTTCCTACTTTTTATATTACACTCGATACTCAATCGTCAATCATTATTAAGGAATTGCATGTCTTGTGTTCTTATACTGTCTTTTTTGGTTTCTCTTGTGTTGTCGTACACGTTTATTGTCCTTGCTATGCTTCTGCGACATTTTTCTGTATTTAAATGCTTGTTATCCTCTCCTGTTTTTAATGACCCTTCCAATACCTGGATTCCTTTTATATGTTGTCTGATCCTCAAAGCTTACATTCCTACTTTCTGCAATGTCTTCACGAAATAGTTTGTGAGTCACAATTTTATGTAAGCACCCACTTATAGTGCGCCGCGGCGACGACAATCGTAGCGTACACCAAGGGGTACCTGGTCCGTCGTTTGATGAAGACGGAGCGCGTGCAGTCCACGGTGCAGACGATCAAGGACGCGTTGCTGTGCGCCCTCCAGCTGCACCAGGATAGGGAGGGGATCCGGGGAGCGGACGTGGATCTGCACCGGCGTTTGATACAGCAGGTGATGCCTGGGTATAAGTGATCGAAGCGATGTCAATCAATAAACTACGTCAAATTGTCTCAAGACGTTATCCAAAATTAAAACGTTTTCTTTTGTACAATCGTACTCTAGTGAAATTGATGATGAAGATTTTTAATAACTAAGTCATTATACTACGACCATGTTTTAAAATCAAAACTATGATTACATATAATTACCGGTTTTTTCAGACTCTTGATTGCATGGGGGAAAACTTCGCCTTTCTTATAAAATTTGCAGAAGAAGTGATTGAAATAATTATTAGACTGCAGATTGCACCCAATTATGTTTTCGTGGCAAAATTATCCATGAGGAATAATATACGAAAACGAACTGCACAAGTCGAAGGAGAGATTCAGAAAGTTTTTCTTCTTTCCTTTTTTATCTTCTGTTTCTTATTTATGTAAATAATGAACCGGTAAAAATTGAATACTTACATAAATAAATGAACACCGAAATTTCTGTTTATAATTTCTAAATAACTATAATTTTCTAAGTTTATTTACTTATTTAATATCGGGATTATAAAACCGTTGACGTTTTATATTCGGAAACTGTTTTGGATTGGGCTGATTGTAGAATCGACTTATCCAGGTACGAGAGACCTGCGCTAATTTAAAATAAAATAATAATTCTAAAATTAGATTTTCCGCGAACAAGGCTTAAATTAATGATTGCATTAAAATACATCCACAGTTAGCACACAGATTGAAATTATCTCCACATTTTAGTAACACGTTTTATTTAAGAAAACATCAACTCTATTATAAGAATGATGATCTCAGTCAGTTAGGATTTGCGAATTGGCAGCAATTTGCCTATTAGCTTTTCTGCTTGAGGTGGTGGTAGCACTATTGCTTATTTTTATTGAAAATTAGAGAAGTTTATCAACCAAGGTGCATGATTCAATACGTATACCAAACATAATTATAATTTAGTGATTCCATTAGCGTATATAGGCGAAGAATGAGACATTAAAGGTAATGAAGGACCTGTTATGGTAGGCGTAATTACTATTTGCATAGTGATTCACAATTTGCATTGCGCAAGTCGATCGAACAAATTGAATTGTTTGCATCGCGAATTATGTGTAAGTGGTCGTTTATCAGTTTTTACATAAAATATTACGGTAAACTGGCTGTATGCAGCGTATTTTCTGGGAAGTTCGGCACTGAAGAATGCGATTTTAATTAAACGAAATTGGCGCTTAAAAGGGAATAGGTACCTTAAATTCTTGGGAAGGTAACATTGGATACCATACACATTTTTCTAGGAATTAACTTTATAACGGTAGTGTTTGTGCTGCTGTATTTTGTATCATATATGTATGTTAAAGTTTATATTTTTATATACGTGAATACTAAGCGTTCATTTTACTCTTCACAAGTGAATAAAATGATTATGCTGTCAACTGTAGGATGTCGTATTACTTTTGTTACAATAATATACTTTTTGTGTATAAGTCTTTGATGGACAACATCGTGTAGATTACAATACAATTTCATACTTATAATTTTTTATTACACTTATCGTTGTCATAACCAATTAATTCGTTGCTGTCCTAATTTTACCCACGGGTCTCCTTTTAGAGTGATAAGCATTTAGGTTGTGGTCCATCTCGCAGGTATGTCAGGAATGGTAGACTTAAAATAATATTTTGTAGAGAATTCTCAGATACGTCTGTTCCATGGGCGTAGTTTTAGCATTGTTAAGATGCCCACGGTTTGTTCATGATGTTTTCGAATTTAATTTATGTAAATTTAGAAAAATAATAGGTAAATTAATTGAAATGTGTGTAACCGTCCCGTTGGGCAGATAACAGCGGCGTGCTACGCGCTGCACGACACGTTCGTGGCGAGCTCGGCGGCGGAGCGCTGCGCCATGATCGCGGCGGACCGCGGCCGGCGCCGCTCGCTGGCTGCGCGCCCGCCGCCGCCGCCCAGGCACTACAAGCCCACGTGAGGACACACCTTTATTACACCCTATATATGCCACATAATTGCCACTTGGCAATTTCACTAAATAGGCTGTTCCACTTCGTATTATTAATTAGATTGTATCCACAAAAATTTCAAAGATTTAAGTTGATAATTCAACTAGCATTTCTCACGGTCGGTCAGAAGCGTTGCTGTAAAGTGGTTTAGAGATGCTAAGTAGTCTGTAACAACCTGGTGAATGCCTTTCTTACCCTTGTAAAAAACCTTAGGTAACAATCAAATCAGAATGGGGAAGACCGTTCATCCATCCCTTGTTACTCCTTAATTGGTTTGTTTCTTGATGTGGCTGCTGCGCGACCTCTTTCGTAGACTCTGTTAGAAGACTTCTTCGATTTTTCACGTTGATTACACAAGTTAACACAACACAATACGGTAATTTATTATAGCGATAGGCTTCATAACAAAACACCTAGTGAAGTGGTGGTAAAATCTTGACGTTCAAAAAGAATTCTGTAAAGGATCTACTTTCAATAAAATATTTTGATTTTGATTTTGATTAAATAACTTAATTTACGAATATACATGCACAGTTCTGGTAACACTAGTAGATATATTTATAGAAATAAAATCAGGTATATATATTTTAAACTGCATTGTGTAGATAAACGGAACACCTATAAACTTTTTTGCACAAATATAATTATATGTCATCATCCCTTTTACATATATAACTACTTAATTCATAAGTAAAGAACAATTTACATGATACAACGTAACAATATGTAGTATGTATAAGATATATTAATTCTACTTTACTTAGTTTATCCTAGCGATTAGTGTGTATATTATTGTGTACATGATGTGACGTACAGGGACATAATGTCGCAAAGCCACAGCGGCGTGTTCCCGCCGCGCGCCAAGCGCACGCCCGCGTCGCTGATGACGCAGTCCAACTATGGTAACTCCCGCTGTCGAAAATGTTGCCGGCTTGCCATCTCTTAGCTGCATTGTTTCACTGCGGAATGGCTGACGCTTTTTTATGTTTTATTATGTTGCCCGTGATTTATTGATGTCATTACTTATAAACAGAGAAATGAACAATTGAACTACGCGTATTGGTTCAAGATTCCAAATCCTATATACTATCTGGTAGCACTTGCATTGTAATCATTTTTTATGTTTATATTTTTCTTCCTTTCAGCTGCATTTTGTACGATTTAGACATGTTCTTCCCTCTATATTTTATTTCTCATTTTATTATTTTACATATTCATTTGCAGAGCTATTATCTTTTATATTTTTGTATAACCTGCATCCTAGTTGCCTGTTTTTACTGTTATATAACTATTGAATAAACTTATAGTATGTATTTTAAGATAGTCCATCTATTTAACTGTCGTATTCTATGTTATTAATTTATTTTTCATCAAATAATATATTTTTTAATATTTTATTATTAGCAGTTAGTTTCTGTTACTTTGAAGAAGTTTTAGTATGACAATAAATGAATTATGTACCACATAGTTCACTTCTGTAGCGAATTGTATGACGAATGCATTGGCGACTCCTCTGGTGTTCAAAATGTCTATAGGCGACAGTGACAACTTTCCATCAGGTAGCTTGTTAGTCTTATCGTTAGATGATATATGTACAAAAAATTGTAAAGTAAGTTATCGGTGTTTTTTTTAATGATATATATATATATATTCACGTATTAGTTTTTGTAACTTAATAACGGTGCTCCCAATGAATGTAATTTATTTACTTAATGATAATCGGCGTTCGCAGAGACCTTTAGCGGCGAGAAGTGCGGCGCGCGCGCACGCTACATGCCGAGCCCGCGGCGCCGGCCGTGGCGCTGACCCGCCGCCCCCGCCGACTGCTCCCAGTAAATACTCTACACGCCTGGTTCTACTTGTCTCGTTATAATCTATTTTTTTTTTCAGTATTTATATTTGTAATAGTGATTTGATATTTTTAGATCAACACAGAGACAATTTTTTTATTGTTATGAGCACTTTATACGCGCAGTTATTATATAATGTAACCGAGACGAGTTGAGCTATAACTTATATCTTACTGATTTAATAAGAGTGTCATGATAGTTATATAGGAAATTATGTAGAAATGAAGCAATAAAAATGTGCCTTCGGTTACATTTTATTCGATAGCGGCGAAATTTGAATCGATTTGAAGAAACAGCTCTCGAACCCCGGACCATGACATTCCGCAAAGACTTTGATACGCTTTTATGATTTTCAATGCTTTAATATATTATGTATAATGGTTTTTTATTTTTATATTATACATTAGTGACGCTCGGTGCATTAAAACGGACAAGGTTGTAATCACAATACCTTTAATCTTTATACTGTTGCATTTCCTACGCGGTAAAATAAGATATTTTAGAATTTTAAATATTCAAATGTTAGTGTTTAGCCAATATGAGTATCTAATTTTTACAGAACATGGTTCAAAATATAATAACGAAAGCATTTTAGCATTTAAGTGATAAATTGAGGTTGTACTCTACAAGGCAAGCTTCCAACGTTTTGGTGCTTGGCAAACGCTCATAAGTTATCTGTATTGTAACTAACCATGAAATAATATGTAATCTGTTGTCAATGTGTAACTTTCTACTTCTATCATTATATGAAAATATGGGAAATATCAAAAAGTAATCTTTTGTAAGTGCTTTTAGTATTCAGTTATTTTTATGATGTTATTATGATGAATACGAACTAGGATGGTAAGTAATATATCTAGTAACATTGATCATTTATCTCATGTTTCACATACTAAGTCAACGTTACATAATTCATGTCATTCGAAATTAAATATTACGCGGAATAGACATTATTATCTAGTCATCTCAATGAAAATCTGATTATTGGCATTAAGGTATTTATTGGTAGGACCTAAATATAAAATTTAAAAATAATACTTTCAGTTTCCCGCCGAATTTGACTTGATTTCTATTACCAATTTATATCACATTGTGTTATATAGCCCGTAACACGTTTATTTAATACTACTCAAGAAATTATATTAATTAACCTAAAGTTGAGACTATATATTTTGTCTGAATAATTTTTATGCAATAAAATTTTATTAAAAATGAAAAGGGTGTTTCAATGAAACTAAGACGTGCTCGAATTTTATTTATTTTTCTTCCTCGTACAGACCCATTTGATTTCAACATTAAAATATCCGATAACTTTTGGTGTAAAATCAATGTAGTATCACGTAAACGACCGCGCGTTCGTGAGAGCGTGTGAGCAAACAATAATCGTTATAATTATTACACTACCATAAATATATGAAAGATATCAGTAGACAATAAAAGCGTGTCTTAAAGCACAAAATAAAAAAAATCTTCACACAGTTAACACTATCATCACTGTACAATCTCGTCCGACGCACCGACCTAGAGACTCCGAGGCACTCACGAGCTTTATAAAACACCTATATCTATCCACATCGACATCTTTTAAAAAATACCCTCTGTAAGTGAAATTCGTGTTGAAACATCGCTATTATGCTTTTAAATGCCACGAAAATGCGCCGACCCGCCGCCTCGTCGGCCTAAATTAAGAATTTTGGCTCGTGATGTTTCCGACGATGTTATTTTTTTGTTATTTTTCTACAGCCCGCTGCGTTAAGGCAAGGTGTACTTTACGTAGGGCACCTCAACGTCATTGCCATCGTCGTCGTTGCAGCACAGCTCGAACACCAGCGCCTTCACGTGCGGCTCCAGTTTCTTTTTGGACACCTTGGTCACCACCTCCGACATGGGCAGGTTGAGGCGCTCCTGGCACTTCGCTTTGGGCATGAAGAACGAGTACAGCATGCACACACCCTGGGATAGCATAGTTATCTCGAGCTTATGCTCGTTTTTGAAGTAGTCTAGGAACTCTTGTAAAGTGATTTCGCCCTTAACCTCGAACCTGTCCCAAAGCGTCCAGTTCTTATCGTAATACGTGTTGGTCGGTGCGGCGATCGGTTCGGAGAAACCGAAGAAGGGTAAAGCTAAGTTAACGAAGCCGTTCTTGAACACGTCCAGGGTGTTGTAGCCCTGGACCAGCTTGTACAGCTCGAGGCAGACGAGGCCGGCGACCACTGAGGTGGTAGTGGCGATGGCGGGGATGATCTTTCCGGCGATGAGCTTGGAGCGATGCCTGTCGGCCGGAGGTATTTTGTAGTTAGCTGCGCGAAGGTTGGACGCTGCTACGATGAAGTCCATGTGGAAATTGGTGTCGTCGTCCTTCTCGAACTCCAGCGGAGTGATCTTGAGGTTGCCGAGCTTGCTGGGCGGGGGCAGCTCGGTGATGATGTTCTTTACTCTGTCTTGGTCCATTTCATCGTTGTTCTGTTGCAACTGGGCGTCGGTCACGGCAATCTTAATTCCAGATCTAGGGCTGAATTCGGGCACCTGGAAAAAGAAGTTTTTTTTAATCATTTAAACTATAAATAATTATTTGAATTTCATAGGAATAGTTATGTTAGATAATAATGTTTACTGTCTGCGCCATAGACATTATGAAGTACATTTTTCCTTTCATTTTATTGCAACAGCCAATGGTAGTCTTCAAAGAGGTATAAGTTGGATTTGTAACTTGAACATATAAAAAAAATTAACCTGCACTGCAGCGGCGCCCTGCGCGATCTTCTCGAGATCGACGTTGGTAGGCAGGCCGTACACGTGCGCGCGGAGGTTGGCGGCCGCCACCACGTAGTCCAGATGCAGCTCATCATCCGCGTCGAAGTGCAGCGGCTCCGGGCAGCGCTTGGGCCCCGACCAGAATGGCGCGCCGCTGGTGGTCTGCTGGTCCGGCGGGAAGTTGTACAACAGCTGCTTGATCTGGTTCGCGTACTGCGCCTCCCAACGCAGCCGTGCCCATGTCACGCAGTCCTCGAAGCTCAGCGGACGGTCGTTAATCGCATTCTGGCAATTTTGATACATGAAATTTATTTATTTTGTATAGGCCTATGGAATAATAAAACGTCAGTTATATTGTCAATTTTTTTTCTTATACAACCTCCGGATCAGGGCATAAGATTATTTGAGTGTAACAAACAGAACAGAGAAATCCATGTATACAACTTACGTTTAGGCTTACAAGATTGTGTCAGGTAGGTATGTTTAAACTTTTGGCCCTTCGAGCCAAATTCGATGTATTGACCATAAAATATTTTAAGCTATTTAAATTATCTTGATACACCTAGTAAAAAATTAAAATCTAGCTCACGTGATACGATGATCACTATACTAATATGACAGGCAGATGGTCCTGGTCTTGATTGTAGACAATATTTTTAATGACGTGTTTTAATTGATTGATAAGCCTGGTTACGACACCGGAAACGTATAAAAAGCGTTTTCGCTATCACTAAGAAATCCACGAGCTTGTACACAAATAATACTTCAACGTAGTCTATAAAAAAAATTAAATGATTTAGGGTCGAGTGTAGAACAAAAAAAGATCAAGATACATACCCGAACGCTCTCGAGCGCGTCGAGCGGCTGGCTGCCGGGCAGCTTCATGGTGCGCTCGAGGAAGTGCGGGTCGCGCAGGTACTGCGCCGCGTGCTCGGCCGCCTGCCGGAACAGCCCCTCGAACTCGTCGCGCGCCCACTGCAGCGTGTGCTCGATCGCGTTCGGGAAGTTCTTCAGCGTGCAGATCGGGATGCTCTTCTCCGGCGGGTCCTGCGACGAGCTGTACGACTCCGTCAGGAACGGGACCACCACCTGGGGTATATTAGTCTCGATTAACATACGATACAAATTAATAATAGAATTTAATATTAACTATGTCTATGTAAGCAAGATCATGTTAAACATACAAAAATACATAATACACAATGTCTAGCGTAAATGGTCAGTACGTAGGAAACTAAACAGCTTTATAAATTGAAAGCAAAACTGCATTAATATTTCAAAGCAGTCTTAAAATTGAACACATTCTTTATGATACTGGAATTTTCATACCTAATGATAAGAGACTAATGCTGTTCATAAGTACCAATAAATAATTCAATATAAAATATGCACTGCTTCTTCTATTCTACACTACTACTAAGTTCAAGTACTAAATCAGAATTTCCATATTCATCAGAACTTTAAACCAGAATAAAATGTACGTTGGCAGTACCTTACGATATGGCCAATAAGCAAACATTGGCTCCAACTGACCTGCGTGTTCCCCTTGGTGCCAAGCGTGCCGCTCTCGAGCAGCGGCTTCCGGTAGTAGACGCAGCGACGGTCCATGTAGATGCGCGCGTCCACGTTGTCCAACGCGTTGGCCACGCCGTCCAGCTGCTCGAAGAACGCGTCGTCGTACACCGCCTCCGTCTCCGGGCACACGCGGTTCTCTTGCGCGAGCACGTTCATATCCGGGTTCATGCGTTTGATCGCCTGCAAACGGAGATAGGAAGTAATCATTACTTCAATTCTCATAATGCTCGTGCATTATCATTTCCTCGTGAACTCTTTATGGTCCTACAGCTGGTTATGGGTCTCTTCTGAGAGTGGGAAGGGCCAAAACGAGTCCAGGCCCGTATTCATAAAAGATATAAATTAAAGACGCCTTATATACTTTTAACCCTACATTAAGATATCTGCTGTGAGGGGAGCCCCTTGGCTTCTGGCGTGAGTCATCCATATATACTCTCACACAAAAGGAAACATTCAGATGACAACAAAATCAAAATACATCTTTCCAATGTCCACATAAATAGGCATCAAACCACACATACTCACTTACCACCATCACTCTGACGCAAATTGTTCTATTTACTAAGGTCTAGCTACGCACCTTGGCAGCGGTGCTGGACTTGGGTTTCTGCACATCATAGGGCCTGAAGAGGAACTGTCGGTTGAGGTTGGACTTCTCGATGAGGTCCATGTCGGTGACGGTGACGCGGCCACCGTCCGCGCCCACGCCGATCATCGCGAAATTCTTCAGCAGCTCGCAACCGATAGCGCCGGCGCCTGGAATGTATGAATTATTAAAGGATAAGAATATGTAACAATAATATTGCATTTAATTTGATATCTTCAACAATTTTGATCAACAATCAAAATGAAGTGGGTGTGGTGATTTCATAGGTTTTAAATCTTCCTCGCGGTACCCTAATACATTTTGTAACCTAACGTAAATTATTACTTACAACATCAGCTCTCTGCCAGAGAAAGTCCCGTGCAAATCGATATAGCTGTTTTGAAGATTTGCCAAAACAAATAGGCAGACAGATAAAAAATTGATAGTTGTATTTTTACTATAAGTCCAGCTTATACTATCTGTATCGATTTATTAAAAAGCCGTTATTTTCACTTTTTGCAAACAAACTTACACTTTATTGTATAGATTACGGAAATTAGGCAGATAACGCATTTTATTTGTATATATTTTACAATATTAAGAGAAAGTAGCTACGTGTCGCTTTTCAGTCAAAAAACAGTCTGTATTCTAGTCCGAGGAAAACATATCTTTTTAAACTTAATTTAGTTACTTTTAAATCATATCATGTGACAACATATTTGATACACAAGAGATATGCTGGTATTCCCTCGTGGCATTTAAACCTCTGTATCAATAATCACCAGGCAATTAATTAAAAACCTTACAAACAGTGGAACAAAATAAGAATGCTTCATGTTTTTCCTTATCTAACGACAAAACTCCAGTAACAGCGTCGTAGTCGGAAATTAAGTGGGCATAGATACTTGTTCAAGGTAAATAATGCAGGTGAATTGTTTATAAGAATTGACTTATCTTCATAAGATACAAATGAATAAAAAAATATATAAGTTTTTTAAAGGGATAATAGTTGTTTTAAGGTGTACTTTGATTAAAAGTCTTCCTAATAGCTATAATAATATTAAACCTCAGGATACAAATAAGATCAAAGGGTCGAAAACACAGTACTGTCATACTAGATTACATCTGATCAATTTAGATGGATTAAACGCTCGTATGTGTCAAGAAAAATGGGGCGAGTTCATAGGGATAGATGCCTCGTACACGATAATAGATTCTTGTAAATCAACAAATACAACCCACTCCTTAACATACTGCGCAAAGCAGGGCAACATTCATAAACAACCAAATAGAATCAGTAATAATTGCTTAAAAAACACAAAAGAGTAGCGAATCAACAAAGGAGTTTCTGCGGCTTGCAAATGCGTGAAAATGCGTCACGATCCCATTAATGGCCGCAAATCGCCGTTACGTCGGAGAAATAAAACTTCTTGCCCGCTTACGGTGTACATTTACGTCATTTGTTCAGGTATGTTGATTATAAGAATGCAAATTTAAGACTATCGAGTAATAATACTGCACAATTGCACAATTGTAACAAAGGATATCTGTTGCCCTTGTCAGTTAAAGACTCATTAAATCCAACCTTTAGAACCTTCATTATGGACCATTTTTTATCAAGGTCACTGAGATTTTTCTGCCTTATAACAGTGACAAACGCTGCTGTATTATGGTTGAAATATGTGGCGTAAGCAGCGATGCGAGGAGTTCCAAGGTAGGTAGGTAGGCAGTACACGAGCGACAGCGCACACCTACAACCACTATCGACGATCGATATGGTCGATGAGTAGCGCCTACACAAGCAATCGCTCGTGTGTCACCTCCCTTTATTACGAGTGGCATCGCACCTGTAGCCAACCTCGGGTAAAATTTCATTCCTTTGTGAGGTTGATTACATGTGTACAACACTAACCTTACCATCAAGCGCACGCCACATTCGTATGCTAATTCATTTGACAGACAAACTTACCGACAATGAAATACTTCTGTTCCCCAATCCGCTTCTGGAAGTCCCGTCCGAACACTGCCACTTGCCCGTCGTACCTCGAGCCGATTGGTTTGCAGTTCTCCTCGGTGAGAGCCGACTTGTCCTTGGGCAGGCACTCGATGGCGTCGAGGTACATCCACTGCACGATCGGGTGGAACTTGCCCGAGCACGCCTTCATCACCTCCTGGGCGACCACGCCACCGATAGACGCGTTCATTGGGTTCAAGTCGCCGGAGGACACCTGCTCAATGATAAATAAATAAGAAATCCGATTTTTTTAAGCAATATGTAAATTAAAATAATATTATTGACTATTAAAACTTAACACTTGCTATAAGGATGAAGGAAATCATCGTAAGGAAATCCAAACATCTCAGAACACATTTTTTAAACACATTCTTAAAGGTGTGAGGTCTACCAATTCGCACTTTGCCAGCGCGGTGGACTATAGACCCTCTCGGTCTGAGGGGAAACCCTTGCCGCGTACTGGGACACTAATGGGTAGACGACGACATAAAAAAACTATAGATTTGACTTCATAGTCGTTTTGGGAAATTGTAATTGCCTGTTAGGTCGCGGTGTGTAGTCATGTGGTATGACTAATACCAGGATAAGAAAAAAGATTTTATCAATAAAACTATATGTAATTATATTCTTGTGCAATCCAGTAACATAGACGTTGAAGACATTTTAGTCAATAACCCGGTAAATTTACTAGTGATTGTTTAGAAGTAGATAGATAGAATCAATTCAATCAATAAATGTCCGAATAATACCGTTTTGATGTGCCTTTGAAAATTATCTAGCATAAAGAATCATGTTTATGGCAATGTTAACATTTAATACAAGTTTCCTTATAAATACAGTCGCCAGCTTATCGTGGTAATGGAGATGTATATAACTAAAGAACTATGTTGCCACTTAAAGGTAACCCATAAGATAACTTACCTTGCAGAAGATTTCTACAAGCTCGTTATTAATTTCCATTTCGCCATTTTTGAACAACTCCTGGTCTTGCATGAGTGTCTTCACGTAATCCGCGAACTTAGCGGCGTCCGCATCAGACCAGGGCTTCGGGAGACGACCCTCGCCCGCCTCGAATTTGTGTAGAGCTGCAAACGCAACATGCAACTGCTGCGGGTAGTCGAATTTTCCGAAGTCTGTGATCACGAACTCTGGATTCTTGATCGATTCCTTCAGTGACTTGAAGTGCAGTTTCTTGGGCATCTTCACTTGGGTCACGATACCGCCTCGCTCGTACTTCGAGAAAGTGGTTGTGTCGCCAATACTGAATGTGTACGGACCCAATACCTTGATTTTACGTGGTTCACATCCATTGAGTTCTGTCATGCCCTGAACCTGTGGGAATACAGATACATTTATAATTAGCTTCATCTTTTATATTGGTGGTTGGTATAAATAAAAAAAAGTTGTTCTTGATATTAGATCCTTACTTTGTTTTTTTACATTAGTATATGGTGTAGAAACTAGAAAGTATATGCTATAAATATGTATTTATCTAAGTATACATAGACATAGCTGCGAATCGAATGTCGAAAGTTTTCATAATCTCTTAAAATAAAATTACATTTAAGCGTCTAAAGCCACAGAACACTGAAGGGCTAAATTAATCTAGTATTGATTTGCAGTAGTCGTATGCTTTCACATTTAATATTTATAGCCACACACTAACAATGGCTTACTGCTTTTCAGGGCCGTAACAAAACCAATAATTTCTAATGATTACTACCTGCAGGATAGCATTGTAATTACACCTCTATTACAGAAATAATTAGCCGTCCCTATGAGTTCGCTACTTTTTATAAAAAAAAGATAAAATATACATATATATTTGTCATATACAACGACAATTTCTTTAAAAAATTAAGAAAGAATCATAGAATTATTGATCTAGTGCTTAATCTTATGCTTGATAAAAGTCAGACTGTCTATGTTACTTACACAGCACACTAAAAATACTACTTCAAGGTCACGTCCTATCTGTTGAACTTTGACGATAAAAAATCAAATTAACAAAGACAGATTTATCTAATCATTTGAGTACATTGACTTTTAATATGAGAATGAAATGTTTATCTACAACAATAGCAGTTAAAACCTGAGCTAATATGATAAGCAGGTAACAGCTCTGATAGTGAATACTACTATACTGGTAGTAGAATTTTACTATTTTCTTTCTACAACAAGGTATTTCATAACATTAAAGCTGGTTAATAGCTACGAACCAAAAATAATATCAGTTGCCAAACGAAAGAGAAAAAATGCAGTAAAATAACATTTTCTAGTATGTGTGAGAACCCCATATACTGTTAGTTTTTTTTTTATTTCAAGTAATCATTGTTACAACAGCCACAGCAGTATACATTGTGTAAAAAAATCAAGTATCCATCTATTATAGTTCCAGAAATAGATCTATGACAGATTAACCAACAGCAGAGCTGAGTAATAGGGTTATGTTGTTACCCTTTAGGTACTTAAAGAGTATTTTCTTTGCCTATTTACGTATACATTATTAAAATTTTCATGGATTACTTGCTGTACAGTTGGTTACATTATAACGTGCATCATACATTAAAATCTATAAATATGTGTTGCATCAGCAGCGGATTAGACATTTTGGCAGTACAATTAATTGAACTATTTTTATAGTTGATATATAAATAAACATAGAAAATTGTATATACCATGTTATTTAATTACAGGATCACTTTGATCCCACATATTTCAATTTGTACGTGTTTTCTATATAAAATCCATTTTATTTTGCTATAAAAGTTCCAATGCATTTGAGTCAACAGTTTTAACATTTCTTCAACTGCCAAAAATACAACTGAATTTTATTTTCATATTTGCATGTGCAAATCATTAGCATGTTGAACACATGTATACAAAAAGTGTTGCATTTGCAAATGGTGTTAAATAATTTGAAGAATACTTTGGTCACAAAAAGTTAAAATGAAAGTATGAATTGAAAAACGACAGTATAATTGAAAGAAATGTAGGAAATACTATTAATCTATTTATTTGGTTCATCTACTGATGGCCCTCTGATTAGATAGTCCAAAACCACTAATATTCTATTAAATTCCATGGCATATTCGAGTAAGTAATGTTCATGTGAGCTTCTGTATTCTAGAAGCAAGCATTTTTATGTCAAAACCATTTTTTTATAGATGGAAGTAAAAACCACCATGCAATCCACCTAATGATAAGTAGCCACTACTTTCCATGGCCATACTTTCTGTAATCAACCAAGGATAAAATTAGAGTTTTACTTGAGGTTGACCACAGGTGCAAAGCTACCCCTGAGGACAAAATTGGAATGTCTCAAAACGTTTTTTCCATTAAAACAACTTTTAAACAAAAATACAACAGCACTCAACTTGTTATTATGCAGAAATAGGATTGGTGGTGCTACCGGAGTTGACTACAAGAAGTTCTTAATTTACTTTACTTTTGATATTTCTACAGTTGCTAATAATTTTAATTGGTAAATTGTTATGAGGCTTACTATCATATATTATAGGTACCTGCAGCATGAGGCCATATTATGACTAAACAAGATTATAACCACTGACATAACTAAATGTTACTTCTTAGTTCATGTTATATTTCTGAACAAAAGACATGCTTAGCAACTGCAATTTTTAAGGGGTTCATACCCAAAGGTTAAAAATAACACCTTTTTACTAAGACTCCACTGTATGTGTGTTTCATAGAGCTTTTTTTGAACCTGTAATTGGTAGATACTTGAAACTATTATATATTTTTAACTGCAGTCACTTTTACACCAAATACTAAAAATAAAAAGACAAAAATAATGCAGTGAACGGTAATAGGTAGAAACTTAAAATTGTCACATCGTATGTACTTCCATAATACTACGCTCAAATCCTAAAAATAAAAAACAAAAAAGCGAAAATTTGGTGGTACGCATGCGTGAGTTCGCCTTGCACCTGGAAAATTATATCCATCTATCAACTATATGGAAGTCTTGTCTACCACTAGTCATAGTACCCTTACAGAAATAATGCATAACTTGCAACATAATTACTTTTCATATTCGCTAAAGAGTAATATGAAAAGTTTAATAAAAATCCATTTGTATTATATCAAACATCAGCAACCAGTGGTAGAATATTGCACAATTGACCACATACATAAATCTGATACTATTACAATGATTCATGCATAAATACCTAAGTCTATGAGAACATATTTTTATTAAATGTTAACAGGATTTATAACCAATAAACTATATTACCCCATAGAAATCTCTAGCACAGAAATGAAGCAATTGAAAACAGTTTTTATTTTTAAAAGGCCAATAAATCACTATGGTTATTCTGGTCCCTTGCTAGTTCCGAAAACAGAAAACTAACCTAAAATAAACTTCATATGATGCGTGCTTAGTAGTGATTGTGATTTTAAAATGCTCCATAGAATGTGTATAAGCATGTTGTAGATATGTGCATGTTTTATGCAACAAAGACGATTATAACTGAATAGTAAGACAATAATATTGGAATTTCAATAATACTTGTTGCCGGTATGCTTAAGCAACCCATGCATCCTTATTTTTTTTAACCGCACAAGGTCAACCACTAAAGTGTTATTTCTCCTAAGGACTAAGTTGGAGTGCCTTGGATAATATATCTCCCTTACCACACCCTTCTTATCAAAATACATCAGTGTATAACACTGTTGTTATTTACAAAAAGGTGGTACCTTCGCAGTTGAACCAAAAACGATTGTACCACTGTTAAGCTACAAAAAGGTTACTTAGCTAATTCATTTAGATAAAAACATCTTGCTTGTCCATATGTTTTTAATAATGTTCTATTGAACAATGTAGTTAAGATTAATCAAAAGATAAAAAAAGGTTCATTGATCATTGTAAAGTCATTGCACTGTTGAGTCACTGAACAAGTTATAACAAGTAGACTCATGAAGTACTGTTTCAACATTTTCATGATTCAGTTACTGCTAAAATTGTGATAAAAATTTCTTAAATTGTATACCTTTTATAACCATTACCATTGTTTAATTATGGCATATCATTTGATATTTAGTTACTTTGGTATTTAGTGTAACTGACCAAGGCAAATATTAATATGAATACCTACCTCTAGTAAATATATAACAGGTATAATAAAGAATCACATAATATTGATTTGTGGTAAGTCAGTTGTAACTTTATACAAACCTCGCTGAATGTAACATAATCTCCATCCTCGAGGCCATGACGAGTGTCGTCCAGACATGTGACGACTGCCTCGTACTCGTGGGTGACATCGGCCACCATGGCAGACACGGGGTTCTCCCCAGTGACGTCCACAACTGTGAACTCAGATCCGAAGTCGCAGAACACCTGAGAAAACAAACCCCTAGTATCTGCAATGATCAGGGCTATGTTATTGGCGTGCGTGATGGCCGCGACACGCTCCTGCTCACTCCACGATGCACCAGTCAGCACCACAACACGGAATTTCTTTAAAAATTCCTCTGTCAGCGGACCAGTGTGAGCCGTAGTCGGCACGTAATGATTAAGTTCAGAAAGCTGCTCGCAGGACGCCAGGGCTCTGTTCTGTCCGACCGCAGCCTCCGACAGGTAGAACTGAGACGATAAATCGGCCACCGTGCACGTTCGCTCGTCATGCAGGGTGACAGATTTGACTCCGCCGAGGATCACATTTTTCGCAATTTCGACTCCCAAGCCCCCCAATCCCGAAATGAGCACGTCGGAGCACGCCATGCGACGCATGGCATCGTGCCCCAACACATAAAGCTGTCGGGAGTACAAACTTTCGTCGATTTCGTCTTCCACGCGCGCTCCATTGTTCGCCATTGCTGAAGATTTGCAACGGGGCTCTCCTGTGTTCAGCTTCCGCTTTTTTGCCGGGGGGTCAACGGAATTATCGGCGACTTCAGCACTAGACATCGGGCACGAACGCGCACAATTTTGACAGAATTTTGCTTTGCGTTTCTCCGACACAATCAAGAAATAATCTTCAAATGATTGCGAACGACATTCGCGCTTCGCTTCGTGAAGGCCCGCTTACTCACTGTCTTGAAGTTGGCTGCAAGCAACGTGGTTACGAAGAAAATGATCTACGGAAGTGAATCCTATTGTTTTTTATGAACTCCTTAGTCAATATTATTAATTGTTCAAAGTTTTAATAACAGTAAATTTATTTTTGATTATTAGAATTTATTATCGCCAATGCGTGTGGCGATTTCTAATAAAATCTACAAATTTTGCACATTTCAAATTGTGCCATAGATAATGTAACAATATTCGCTC
>DWRA01000323.1:0-27112 GCA_018250295.1 Spathilepia clonius | reverse complement strand
CGAAATTTCCAATGTGGTGTAATCGCATGATTTTTTTGAGGTATATTTTATAATCAGTGCTTCGATTTATAAACAAAATGACTTAAATTTAAATTACTTATATTATTTGATAGAGAATGAATCATTAGCAAAATTTATTAACACACTTTAAATGTCTGTCTGACGAGATTAATATAATATTGGCATAACAATAACATATTAAAGTGATTGATATTTTTTGGTAACACAAAGTGAGATATATATTTTTGATTGTCATTATTGTTTCCGAACTTCCTTGCTCCGAGAAAAACAAAATGTCTCCAGTAAAGCTTTTACAAATTAAAAATATGAAAAATGATCATTCATACTACAGGGTTCAAAATGTGCTATTATATTTTGTGTGCCCTTACAATACTAAACACTTGGTGTGTAATAAATTTAGACAAGAAAACAACCCCTTTCTTAAGTTGTTCTTTTGTAAATTGTCCATTTGTTGTAGGTTAATTAGCTCAAATGAGTAATCACTTACATAGCGTATTAGTTAATTGCCCATGTAACTAAATGCACACAATTGTAAATTTCCAGGAGATCCCCGAGAAGAGCCCGATCAAGATCAAGAACTTCGGCATCTGGTTGCGTTACGAGTCCCGTTCTGGAGTACACAACATGTACCGCGAGTACCGCGACCTGAGCGTCGGCGGCGCCGTCACACAGTGCTACCGCGACATGGGCGCCCGGCACAGAGCGCGTGCACATTCCATCCAGGTTACTTTTTGTTATTGTTCATTTTTTTAAGGTTTAAGTCTGACATGTACTGATATAATTTTTTCGTTATTTTGTAAACCCAAATCAATATATTCACAAATCTGTTTGCATAAGTATGATAGTTACTCAACGGTTAATTGAAGGTAGATAGATGTCTTTTATACGCCAAAATAACGAAAACATTAAGGATGACCATGCTTGTGAATGATTAAAAAATCGAGTACAATGTGTATGCAGTCTATATTTTAATAAATTAGACCTATTCTATAATAGATGAAATTTTATATGTTTTTTATTAAATTTACTTCATTACATAAATTTCTAAAACCGTCAAACTTAAATAAACCACTATACTAATAGCAACCAGTTTTAATTCACTATATTGTGGATATGTTAAACACTCAAATACCTCAGACATTCCGTCTTAAGTTGGACTGGTAGTATTCTAAAACAACAATTTCGTGTTATAGATCATCAAAGTGGAGACAATCAAGGCTGGAGCGTGCCGCCGGCCGCAGGTGAAGCAGTTCCACAGCAGCCGCATCAGCTTCCCGCTGCCCAAGCGCGTACATCACCACAAGCGCCTCAACACCTTCGCGTTCAAGAGGCCCAGCACATACTTCTTGTAAATTGTACAACTAACTGTAATAAAATCCATTTGATGTGGTACATGGTTGTTTTATTTATGTAACCTTATGCGAGACTGCATTGATTACGTACTTTAATGGCATGAATATTTATTCCTTACTAGCAGTTTCACCTGCGTCGAAAATAAAGTAACGTGACGAACATATCGCCGAAATTTTATATGGTCACCAGTTTAAACAAAATTGAGCGCGCGCGGTATATTTAGTGCATTTTTATTTGGTCCCGCGAAACCGTAACGCAATTTCTAAAATTAATATCTTTCTTTACCTTGTAAACTGACTCGAGTCCTGCGGAAATCAATCTAGCCATTTCGAATATTAGCTAGAATAAATGTTCCTAGGAACAATTTGACCTGGTATATGCGTCAAATTGTCACTCAATGCCCCATTCAGAGTTCTGTCCCGTCCAACCGGACATGGTGATCCTTCATAGTTCAGCTTGAGCAGTCGTTTTAGCCACGAACGTGAAAAATATGGAATGCGTTTTCTCTCGAGGTGAGCTCTTCAAAGCAATGTATTGGAGACTACTTGCTTTTACAAATGTATTTGCACCTTACAAACGCTATATCGCTAGATTAAAAGAGCGTGTACTTCAAAAAGCACGTAATTATACTACACGTAAGTAACACAAATTATACGAATGTATAATGTATCGCAACATGTACCTACAAAAATAAAATGTTTGAAACACTTGATATTTTAAAGTCAACGTTATGGAGTAGATATTTTATCTGTAGGTTTTGTAAAAATCACATAATTTTCCAAACACCCCAAAAGAAGTAAAATTTCCAAAAAGTTGTATAATTACCAGGAAAATAATTATATACTATTTCTGATTATAATTCCATTAATACATTACATTCAAAAAGGTCAAGTTATATATTTGAAACTGCATAACTCACCCATGAAATCTAATTTTCTTAATAATATTTAAAAACATCCAGTAATTGTGTTTATTTATAAAAATCTGGATATGGGAAACAAGTAAATGAAACCACTGATTAAAAAAATCATAAAATATACCTTTATTGATCATAATATGAAACGCAAGTAAGAAGACGACCCTAATATGTCCACAAAATTTGCACACAGCTATCTTCATGACCTTTGCGATTTTTGATAATTCTTCAGACTCAGTCGTAGAGACATTGCCCAAATCGCACACTTGTAATTAAAGGCATAATTTAAAATATTTCAGCATATTCAGTGGTTTAGGTTAAAAAAAGACCCATAGTCACACCAACAAATACTTTAAATATAACTGATATTTCTTAATCATATGCTGTGCTTTTCACGGTCATTCGATTTCAAAATAATTTTATGTATAATTTTGTTCCAACTTGTCGCTATTGTTTATATTTTTTCCGTAGGTCAATGGATGCTCGGGGCCATAGTAATACATTAAATCATATTATTGATTAATATCATTACTTGTATAATTAATTTTATTCTGATTAATATAATAAATTCTTCACAATTAAATACTATACTATGTAATATATTAATGGTACTAAAAACACAAACAAAAAAGAGAATAATGTATGACATAGTTCAATAAATTTATAAACTAAAATGGTGGCATTTATCTTTACCTTTCACTTTACTGTATTTGTGACTGAGACACAAAACAAGGCAATTTTAGATTACAATTTAATGTATTTTTTATGTAATTTTTATTTATATATAAACAATATTAATAATAAACTTATCGACAGAAGGATATTTTCAGTAACATGCATTTTATTACATAGAAGTACAAACCATTTTTGGAATGTTCCATTTAAATTTGCAAGCTTCACAATTGCAATAGACGCTATAAACGTAATAATTCGAAATAAAATTGGATTTATAATTTATGTTAGTGTTAACCTTGTGTAGAGAATTAAATCCACTTGAACGCAATACAAAAAATACAAATATTATTATTATCAAAAATTAATATACAGTTTATTTTAGTTATTACTAAGTATACTAATGATAGTGAGATAAAATACTCATGAAGATATGAGTAAAACTGATGCCTCTCTTTGTGATCCTACGTCACGTTTATCATACTTCACAGTTACGAAACCGAAACTCAAAAAATGCCTATCTTTCACTGACAAAGATAAAGTTAAGAAAGAAACAAAGATAAAATGACTTGTTATGTGCAAACTAATCTTGAAAACTACCTTTAGTATGAGTTTTTGACGTTTAGCAAATCGACCGTCGTTAACGAGTTGGCCCTTACATTTTCCTAGCAGCGCCCTACTGCGGGACGTATCGGATCTAAGATTTAGTATGGCCCAATCCGTTAACGACGATCCAGTCGCTAAACGTCAAAAACTTATACTAAGCTTACTGAATGGATTGTGACATGTTCGCGCGAAGACAAAAGACAAGTACAAAGAAAAAATATAGTTATACACAATTGGACCTACTTATGCAAACAGGAACCAATCCAAACACATGCCAAAATCATTAAAAATGTTGATGATTGTCAAGAATATTATATTTAAATACATAGAACAAATTATTTTGAGCAATATTGTAAATTGATTTTATTAAAAATAACCAAAAATTTTACAATATATAAAATTTTTACCATAATGGCTTTTTCTCAAAACTGTCGTTGTGCGGATTGGTTCCTGTTCGCATAAGTAGGTCCAATTATTACAGGACAGCGAATAAATATTTTTTCGCTATTATATAATAATTCGCTCACACAATGCTATTCCTGTAATCTATGTCTCAGTCTTTCCCTAATATTAAATAACTTACTACACACGTTAAAATAGATTTTTTTATGCATTTACAAATTGCACAAAAAATTTGTAGGTATAATTTGTGAGTTATATGCTGAGTATAATACATCACATTCATTACGTATGTATTAAGATGTTACAAATTAAAATCCATTATTACATTTCAAAAATTTAGAATACCTATTTTATCTATGGAAAAATACTCAATAATCTAGCGCCTGCAACATATATAAAAAAATATGTTTCGTTATCAAAAACTTACGAACCAGTATTGACAAAATCTTTAAAAAGTTAAAAGTAGTATTGACAGATTAAATAATTATATTATTTTCTTCAATAGCCGAGTTAAAATTTAGAAACCATTCTTAACCAACAATAAAGGGTATGATTAATAAAATATGATAATGTAACAAAAAAATTACCCGAACGGTCTCAATCAACAATTTCATTTTTAACAAAATTAAAAATTATAATATTATATCAATAATTATATTTTTAATTACTAATTGATTACACATAATTATAGGAAAGGAAGATGTAAGAATATTTGTTATATTAAATAGTATAATTGGAATTTTATGAATTATTTCCCTCTGTCAGCCGACAGTTAAGATAAAAATAGGGACTTTAAATTTATTACCTATTGAAAGACGATTTCCCCTCAGAACTACAATAATTCAGGCCATAATCCACTATGCTAGCCAAGTGTGGACTGGCATACTACCATATTTTTAAAACATTATTAACTTTTAGACATGCATATTTTCTCACGATTTATTCCTTAATTATAGTAACAAGTGTTCATTCAAACTGACATCAAAAATAAGAGTGAGTGTTTGGTATTCGAACATTGAAACTTTCAAAGGGGATAAATAGTATATTATAGATCTTAGACTTCTCGAATACATTATACCTAAATAAACACGAATGTACGTACATTCATGCATTAATGTAGTAATTTACATTACCGCGTTCTTATGTGTTGGTAACTTCGTGCTGTTTAATATACACAGAAAATATTAGCTCACACTGTCGCACTATCACGAATTAAAACACGTATACAAAAATATAAGCCAGCGGACATACAAACTTCACCAAAATATTAAATATCTTTCAAATTAAATGTCTGTGTTTTTTTTATTGACAAATTTGATTATCTATTAAGTTTGAGTAGAGGTACTAAGTAAGAAACATTTTAAGACAAAAGTGTACATTTTGAAAAATAAATAGTTTGAAAGATACTTATAATTTCTATGGGTTTTGTGTTCTTGGACGTACATAACGAATATTCCATTTAAAGTCCTAGGATCTTCAAGGCTAGCTTCGCAGCTGCTCGTTTCGCTTGAGACTTGTTTGAGCCCACGCCGTATACAGTGTGTTGTCGGTCTTGCTTCGAGATTGTGACTGGGATCATCACCTTCGGGGGTTCCTTTTTTGTTGTATGGGCGTCTCTGAAGGAATACAAAAAGAATACATGAAACGATAACAGCTATAGTGCAGTAATATGGTATCGGTCGCTTATCACTAAGGCTTAAGTTCTGAAAATTCTAAGAATAAAACCTTATGAGCTTTTGTAAAGATGAAGACGTTAGGAAAATAATTGCTGTGACAGACGGACACCAGCTACACATTTTGTTTTCACCCTTGATGCATAGAAATTTATGAAAACATTTTAAATTTAAATATCTAATACTATCTTCCGCATACGGGTTTTGTTTATACTAAGTCTGTAAAACGAAATACTAATAAGTTTACCTAATAGACAAAATTCGATCAGAAGCAAAAACTTTCAATTTTTTTCCAATTCTTTTTGTTAACCACACTAATGCCCAATAACTATTGAACAAGAATTAAAATCGGTTGACAAACAAAATAGAAAAATGTTCGTAACTTGTAAACAGTTCTACCCAAAAATATATAATTTCTATACATGAATGAGATTTTAGTCTTTTTTACTATATTTTATATGATGGATTAGCAAACGATCATGCAGTCCACCGGATGGACACTTGTAATCCACCTCAGATAAGACTAGAATCCTACCTGAAGTCAACCACAGATGCGTTGCTAGCCCTGAGGACTAAGTTAGAATGCTTCAGATAAGTACGTCTCCTTTACCAAACCCTTCAAACCAGCAGACAACAGCACTTAACATTGTTACTAGGCAGAAATAGATGTGGCGGTGGTGCTTTCGGAGTCGAACCACAAAGAGCTGTACCACCTTAGAGGCCTATTTATTTATAGAAATTATTTACTAATGGTTGCTACCCACCCGAACGTAGGGCAAGCGTGTATTGTCTCATATAGCACTCGCACCGGTTGCTTCGGTATTTGCATGGAGAAATGCGATATCTCCCGACTCATGATCTTGTATACCACGTTCCATACTGTTTGCAGATCACCCCCGCTGTCCAGGTATATGGCGCCGGTCAAAGATTCGAATATGTCGCTCAAAACCTGTGGGAAAACGTAGTTATAATATTAATGTACTTATGAAATTAGTATAAAAAATTTTAAACCAACACAAGCGTTCGATCACAAAGTAAACGCAGACAATAGGAGTCATTAACTCGCGCTAACTATGACAAAATTTTGACGAGTCTTTGTCATAAAATGTGACAAGAGTTATCAACAACAAACTTGTTAGAGTGGAGTGGAGTAATGTGAAGTCTACCAGAGCAGAGTTGGCCAGCGTCGTAAAATATTACCTCAACATTTTTCACTCTGAGAACACATAACAGCAAGATCGCATGGGGTGGAACATCTCTTGATAATGACACTTTGATAATGTCAAGGGATGTTATGGATATATATTTCGGATCTGGATATAAATCCACATCTATATCCATATATAGGAATAATATTGTATAAGTTTCAGACACAGTTATAGATATGAACTTATTTCAGATTAACGGATAGTTTTGGTTAGTTTTAATTACGGATATTAGGATTTTAAGTAATCATAAAAGTAAAGAAAATGTAATTACTAGTATATTTATCGCCGTTATACCTGATAACCTGTCATAATGTGTTTCATACGAACTCCACCCTATTAGAAATTATTCTCAACTTTTATATCGTATTCGGTTACAGTTTCGGATACTTTTATTCCGGATATCCGATAGTTACCAAAGTCCATAATACATGGTTTTACTTATCAATGGGACCATAGAATTATTAAATAAACTTACTTTGGGCACGTCGACGTATTCGGCGATTTGGCATTCCTCTTCATCGATTAAGTAGAGGACGTCTTCAACAATCTCGTGGTCACGCTGCTCTTGGTGTTCCACAAAGTTCATTATCACGTTCTCTAGAGTTGGGTTCAGTTGTGTGCACAGGTATCTGAAATAGAACGTGTACGTTGTAGTAGAAGGAGGTTGTTAAGTGGTTTACATTGATTTTAGAGAATGGGCGTCGGTTCTAGGAATAAATTCACAAAAATGTACGCGTGTGCGTGTATGTGTGTAAGGACACAAGTACGCACGTACACGTACGTAAGTAAGTACGTACACATGTAAGAAGTTATACTTCTTTTTTGTATTTAATAAATTACAAATAGTGCTCTGTCAATGTGTACATAAATATCTTTTTATAATCTTTTTCTGCCAAACTGCGATATTTACTAGTCAACTTTATGGTGTCGATTTTATATGTCGGTCAAAAATTCACAATCATTTTTCGCAAACACACCAAAATAAGTTTAATTAAAAAAAAAATAACAGTATCAAGCACCGCTGTCTTCCGGTTTGAAGAGTGTGGTAAGGGAAACATAATTGCCAGATATTTTTAAACTTGGTCCTCGGCGATAGCAACATATCTGTGACCGATCGTAGGTAGGACTCAAATCTTATCTGTGGTCGATGTCAGATGTGTATGAGCAGCAACAGGCACTTACGATCAGGTGTACCGCATGCTCGTTTGCTACTTCAATAACATAATCAAACATTGTACTAAACCAGATTTATATTATGCTTTCACTAAACCAGATTTATATTATGAGAATACTTATATTATCCTTTCGGAGCCCCCTTAAGGTCGGGGTAAATCGGCCCTTCTGGTAAAAACCGAACTATCTTTGGATAAACCTACTTCACACGCAGCAACTTACTTGTGCAACCCCAACTTGACGACATACGAAGCGAAAGTCACATTATTGACGAGAGCCGATCGCAAATCGGTGAGATCGCCGGGTTTCAAATCGCCACAGTTCTCGTATATGTGGGAAGTTATCAGGAAATCCAGTAGAGCATCTCCTAAGAACTCCAAACGTTCGTATGATCCTGTGTAACGGTTGCGTATGTATGAAGGGTGTGATAAGGCCTGTAATTAAAAAATAAGACGCTTTCTACACTCACACCTGCACACTAGGATTCGCGAAGGATTTACACACAAAAATGAATACATAAACACCCACACCCAGAACAGAAATATAAATTCAGCATTTAGATATCTACAGTATGTATCTGTCTGTCGACAGTACATTAAATCTCGAAGGTGCAAGAACCCTTTGTGGTTCGACTCTGGAGATACCACCGCCACATCCTCTCTCTTCTGTATCTTATAACAACCGTGTAGATGCCGCTGTTTTCTGGTATAAACCGCATGGTAAGAGAGACATCCTTATGAGGCGTTCCAACTTAGTCCTCAGAGGTAGCAATGGATCTCTGGCCGATCGAAGAAGACTTTCAAACCTATCTAGTTTGATGGATTTCCATAAGCGACAGCAGTGGCGTAGCGTAGTGGGGTTGGGAGGAGCGGCCCGGCCCGGGCGGCACTTCTTAGGGGGCGGCAAAATTTTACAGTAAATGATAAAATATATTTTGTAAATATTTTAACCATTTCAAATTTTTAACACGACTATACGTATATTCGGACCGATTGAAAAGAGCACGGAATTTTCATTACTTATTCTGTGACGAATTCGGATAATCCCCTTTCTTTGAATGGTTTTTTTTATATATTTGTTACGACGCCCTCTCTTTAGAAAACACAAGTACTTTGTCCCCCACTTTATAAACATACAAGTAACGGACACAAAGTACATCCAGACTAAGAACAATTATTTGTAAATCACACAAAGAATGTCCTTTGTAGAGATCGATTCCACAACGATCGATCTGTGAGCAGTTGCATGGCGACAACTAAACCATTCCACCTACGGTGCAATCAAAATCTAACCTGTATAATGCAAAATAATTATGCCTGTTATTGCAGAAAAGTTCTTTAAAATTGATGTATATAATGTATAGTACAATTGAATTGAAATATCTAATTAAGAGGGCGGCAAAATTGTCTTCCGCTCCAAGCAGCCGATACCCACGCAACGCCACTGTCTAATAATAACAGATAGTGAGTAGATAATTCAGTTAATTTTAATCATATCACCTCATCATGATTTCCAACTTCAGTTTTTCCTAATTCTCTACTCTGCAGAAAATCTTCAAGCGCTTTTTTGGCGCTATCCGTCACAAGGGATTCAGGTGGCACAGTTTCAAATCCCTGCAAAAAATATTCAAATTAATAGTTCCGTAAATCTTTAACATAAAGTGTAAATTTTAAATACCTTTTTCTAAAAGATACATACTTTTTCCAAGGCAAATAGCTTAACACCTTCACCACCAATGAAGGTATGCGGGGAATCAGTGAGAACTTTATGAGCTATGCTAATAGGATGCAGGAAATCTTTAACAAGAGTCACTGCTCCCAAATTTAGGTCTTTTCCAGACATTATGCTTGCATCCATTACAACTTCTCCCTGTATGTTTAAAACTGAACCATATCCTGAAAAACAAATTCTTATATTAAAAATAAAATTTGGTATAACTTAAATTTATATTCCTACTGAGATTCTAAGCATTGAATATGTATTTTCCAATAATTATTGAAGTCTAAGTCTTGACTGCTGACTTAATTTAAATGTATTTAAATTCTAAATGATCAATTTAAATTTTACTATCCGCCTTTATTAGTGTGGGTGTGTTTCGATGCCACATTCAAACCAAGGAATATAAGAAAAATACTAAATACCTTACCACTATAGTTCAACATATAATTAATCATGGGCAAATTAATTGTCTAATTCATTAATTAAGGAATTTAATTTATATGTAAACTCACCAGCGTTAAAATTTTCATCCAGTTCCATTGACATAACAGCAGCTTCAACTGCATCCAACGCACTGCCACCCTCTGCCAGTACCTTCTGTCCCGCAATAACAGCAGCCCTGACTCCATCCAGCTTACCTTGCACACGACTATCAGAGATGTCGCCTGCTCCTCCATGTACTAGGATTACGGGCTGATGAGCCTAAAATGATTTTAACATCATGATAGCTATGTTTCAGCATGTAATAAATTATAAATATTTTTTTATTATAATAAAATTGAAATAGTAAATAAGCATGTAGTGCACCTGATGTTAAGTGGTCACTGTCGCCCATAGGCTTCTGTGACCAACTCCATATACATTAAGGGTTCTACCTTAAGCCAATCACAGATGCATTACTATACCTGACAACTATGATGGTTGCCTCATGTGTAAGTCAGTCAAGCATGCTACAATGTCCTGGCCTGATAAACTCTAAAATTAACGGTAAATAATTGGACATTTATAAAAAAAATTATAAATCTTATAATTGCTTTCTTTTCTATTCTATTGCCATTAACTTCAAATAAATAAAATCAATGTTCTGTAGACAACAAGTTAAGTCATATAATGATATCACAAAAGCCACAAATAAAATTATATACATCTCTTGAAATAAATATGCAAAATATAAAAATAAAATACTTACATAAGATCCATATCCAGATACAAAACTTAATAATATAGCTAGTATCAACTTCATAATTGTTTATATTTAATGCCACAACTTTTTACTTAGTAATCCCTTGTACGTATGTATTGTTTTGTCGTGATCAATAAATACTGGCAGAATTACCTATAAATTTTATCTTAAAAGATTATGACACTCATCTAAGCACCATCCAAAGATATTTATGTCAATCAAGATACCTCTTGTGTCGCGAAAAACAACGTTGATTAATTTATTTGAATTTTACATTGTATTTGACACAATATATTATAGGTATGTATATATTTGTCATATTAATACTGATTTATATTAATATATATAATATTGATTTAGCTTCATCACCCACATGTTTACAATTTACATAGTAAACAATATGGGAAAAGGATATTAAATTTACATTAAGTATCTTCCTATATAACGGGATTAGGTTTGATTCAACATTAATATTTTTCAAGGAACTAGTTAAGTAAATTTGACCTGTTTTTTAAATATTATAATTTACTTTTTCTCGATTGCACTATCATAACATTGGAAAAAATAGCTTATACTTCTATTTATCTATTTACAAACAAACCAATAAATATTTTACAGTAGTAAATATGTAAATGACTATTAAGTTTTATGACTAATAGTGGAATTGAATGTCAATATGGACTAATTTTATAGAAATTAAATTATTTAGACTATTGTTATTAAGTTCTGGGTTAACTTGCTTGTCATTGTCAACTATCACAGTAACAGCTGATTAAACAGTTAGTCTATGAGCTATTGCCACTAGACTTTTTCGATTGCAGTATTGCTAGATAAATAATAATTATTACATTAATAAAACTTCGTAGGTTTGCTAGTTTTTAATCTCTTATGCAAAATCTTGATGATCATAATAAGTTTGACGACTGGTAACAGCCGTAATTTGGTTTAAAAACAATTTGTAGGTATAGTTGTTCCACGATTTCCTCTTGCATTAGAAATGAAATGTACAATATAAAACAATCGTATATTTCTTTGTATAACCAATCTTATAAGATAAAATTAATTACAGTCTTACAGTAAATATTCAGTCTCATTATAAAACACTCGAGACATTATTGTTTAAATACCTTTAATATAATCATGTACCCAGGAACAAATATTTTTATTTACATCGATTTAAAAAGACTTTTCAAGCACCTGATCTTGGTTAATTCCATAAAATATTTGATTATCTTTAATGTATGCCCACGCCATCCTTTTAGAGCTGAAGTGGATTCCGACGTCTCCATTTTTTGATAAAGTAATAGCACCAGCTGTATTGTTAAGACGAGAAGTCATGCCTAAAACATGCAAGTAAAGTAGGTATCCTGAATACCACAATTTGTACACACAAACTATACCATCTTCACATAAGTTTCATTCTTAAAAAAATATTGTCACAGTTTTTTTAATAAGGTATGGAATAGGAATTAAATTTTCATTCAATTAACAAAATTAATTATTCACCTGTAACAGCGTTTCGTGTAGCTGTGTTCGTATCTTGACCACCTTCCATGAGTTTGATTATGCTATGAGCTAAGCAATACTTCAGGATAGACTCTCCATGACCTAAAAAAAAATTCTTCTAAACAATTGTGTACTAGGTACCTAGGTACTAATAATGAAGTTATTATGATCCCTGTTAAAATTTGTTTGCAACTTTCTTTCTAATTTTTAAACAATTATACTTTTCATATTTGAATTTCTTCCCATTAATACATACTTATGTAATACCTGTAGTAGAAACACCTCCAATATTGTCGTCAGCGTAAGTCCCACTACCGATCTGTGGCGTATCACCAATACGACCGACTACCTTTCCGCTCATGCCGCCGGTGCTAGTGGCTACTGCAACGTGACCTTCAGCATCTACCGCTACTGCGCCAACAGTACCTACACCACCCTTAAAAAAATATCTTATATGCCCTTGTTTCCTGTATACTAAGGGCAAACACGGACATTTTTATAAGTTTTTAATTAGAGTCAATTCCGTAAATATCAATAAATGTCGTAGGTACAATACAATTTGTACAATTGTATAGGTCATATCATAGTAACTGTATTATATATAGTATATAACATAGTAAGAATCTGAATAATGATAAAATATTTTGTTTAAAACATAAAACAAAAAAAAATAAAAAATTGGGCATATTTGACGCAATTCGGATAGGGTAAACAATGAGGAACTTACATAATTATTATATTATTCTACTAAGTTGCATAAATCTAAAGAGTGTGTACCTAATTCTATATAGATAATACTACCAATATGAAAAAGTTTATCATTATTTATTATTTTATCATTCTACATGCATTGTGAAATCGTAAAGTCTTGTTATACTAACTTATCTGGCTGGCTTATATATCTGAGACATAGAGCTTAACTTGTCAAACAGTATGTGGAGTGTACATAACATACTTTACTGTAATTGTAAAGATAAAATTAGATATCAACCCCAGACAAAAATAGGGTCCTACCTGAGGTTGACCGCAGATATGTCACTACCCCTGAGGACTATCTAGGAATGCCTTGGATAAATACATCTCCCTTACCACCCCTTTCAAACCGGAATACAGCACCACTGTTGTTAGGCAGAAATAGGTGTGGCAGTGGTGCCTCCAGAGTCCAACCACAAAAGGTTCTGCCATATTCAAACTTTAAGTAGTATGTACTTAAAGTTTGAATTTCATTACATCTTGACAAGTTTTAAGAATACTACATCAATGATAGGTATTGTAGTTTGTATTTGTTTTCTTTACCTCATTCTTAATTCCAATTTCTGTTCTTCCAAATTCTCCACTGCGCAGAAACTCCTCAAGAGCACTTTTAGCATTGGGACTGATCAGGGATTCAGGTGGCACTGTTGGAAAACCCTGTAAATAATTTGTATTTTACTTTTTTAAAATGATGACACTGATAGAAAAAAATATGTATACTGAAGTCATTTATTAAACTCCATTAGAATTTACTTTTGTAGTAGAACAGCCACCATAGATCCACTCACCTGATATTTGGAAGACATTTTTGAATAAGATCTCATCTGGTACTAACTCTCTTATAGTCTGGCATATATATAACTAGTAACGTAGATTGTACACTTATGAAATATGACTAGAATTCAAGGCAATTTCATGTATTTTCATGATCTTTTTTTAATTTATAATATGGTTGCAGAGATGATGTGAATATGGCCTATAATAACCAATTCTGAATATGATTAGAATTACAGTCATTAACATGACACTGATTCCCCTGTACTGGTAGGGTTTCTACTGAATGTACCTAATAATAAGAGCTTGTTCATATTGATATCTCTAGCCAGTTGGGAGGAAAGTCACGAAAGAATAAACATTTGGCATTGTATGGAAGTGATCACATACTGCAGCCTGTTGGCAGCAATATTAACCATATTTAGTCTTGTTCTTGTCGTGCTGTGCAATTAGCAGCAGCTTAAACACTTGGGGGTCAATGTGAATAAGAATTGCAAGGTCCTCTGAGCCCGCAGCTGTTGTCCCGACCCTGCCAGGAGTTCCATATGAACAAGCACTTATATATAGTACATAGGTAATAAGTTAAATCAAAATATGCACCTTTTCCAAGGCAAATAACTTAGCACCTTCTCCACCGATCAAAGAGTGTGGTGAGTCAGTAAGGACCTTGTGAGCTATGCTTATGGGATGCAAGAAATCTTTCACAAGAGTCACTGCACCCACGTTCAGGTCCTTGCCACACATTATGCTTGCCTCCATTTCTACTTCACCCTTTAGGTTTAATACTGAACCATACCCTGAAAAGTATACAAACATTTTATTACGGAATGATACTCACAACACAATACGCAGTTTTATTTTGTTTAGTGTCTTTAGTGCTTTAAAGGTGATGGAACCCTTTGTAGTTCAACTCCGGAGGCACCACCACCAAATGTTATTAATTATTTGTCAGTTTGTTTCTTTTACATTCACCTTAAGTTAAGGTCTACATGGGTAAAACTTGTACAAAACAGCTCTAGAGACACCTAGCATTAGATAGATCAGTCAACCATAGGTGATAGTGATAAAAATATAGTAGGTACATTAGATTAAAAGGTATTTCAAATATGTACCATCTTTTACAACTCAATAATATTTCGATGTTAATCATTTATCACATGTATTCAAGGAATGGGTATTATATTTAAATCATTGTTATATACAATACACAGCAGACTTTTTTTCACAATTATTCAAGAGCTTAAAAATCACCTGCATTAAAATATTCATCCTTTTCCATAGACACGACAGCTGCCTCAACCGCATCCAAGGCACTGCCACCTGACTCCAATATATTTCGCCCAGTGGCCACAGCAGCTTTCACTCCATCCAGTTTGCCCTGTACGCGACTTTCAGGGATATCACCTGCTCCCCCATGTACTATAATTATAGGTTTCATGGCCTAAAATAATTTTAATGTATATAATAAAGAGACCATAAAAAATAATCTTGCTACATACCAGTCTGTAATGTTCGTTATCAATATAAATCTTATTGTAGGATAATCAATTAATAGCAAGAAAGGATGTGTCTTAACGATACCTAAAAGTATAAAAAATTATCGCTTTTTAAAAACAAAATTGCAAATAATTTCAATACCCGGATTTCAATCAATTGCCGATTGAAAGTACAGCTGTCTCACAATCAAACAGAATAGTAATAAAGAAGAAACATGTTATCATAAAGGTTCTTATCATTTCATAATACTTTGTTATTTGTTGATACATGCACATTGATAAAATTGTTTACACTATTTACATCGCAGAGTACCTTTTATATAAATAACACTATTTGACTTTTGTGTTTGTACTGTTTGTATGTGTATTTATTTTATTTTTGACTTTGTTTTGTTTTAGTTATACTTTCACCACTGGCATTTGGCTTTTAAAACTTGACTAACTATAGTTGACATAAAGATAATGTTGTCACTGAAGTCACTGACGGTTCGAGTAAATTTTTTATTTACTTCATTGATGTCGGTTTTCGGCACTATTCATTTTTTCCAAGATTTATTCTGGCAATAATAATTAATGAGAGATTCTGTTCTTTCGACCAAATACTACGTATAGTATGCTAAGACTAGATATTTTAATGAAATATAAACAGGCATTATGGCCAAACAACTTTTAATACTTTACCGAAACTTCATGTAAAACAAGTGGATAGAGTAACAGTAATGTTGTGTTCCTGTAAAAATAATTGATTTTGCAATATGTAATTTATTCCATTGTTCAGAAGTTTTCTTGTTTTATATTTTTCATAGACAAAACAACAATATGGCAACGGTTTATTGCAATAAAGTTTAGTGGTAGTGTGGTAAGTGGAAGTGGCAACCCTGTCGTGTGAAAGAATTAAAAATGGTGGCTACAAGTTTACACATTGGATACTGTGTTGGATAAATATTCTATTCGGTGTAATGTATAGTTGAATAAAATAAAATAAAATGTCCACTCCTGTATCGAGCCGTAAATACGGAGCTCAAAAAATACGCCTTACAAGTAAGTTATGACACTTCCTTTCACAAATCGTATCGCAGTGATGAGAATATTTTTCACGATTCTTTTTCGAGAATTTTTAACGTTATATTTTCATTTTAGTATTGTGCGCGCGGAATCTGGTACGCAGAGATATTTTTCGTAAGTATCAAATTGAATTATTAGTTCATATTACAATCGTTAAATTTTACACAACATCTAACATCGAGATCCAACATAATTGGGAGCACTATACGTAACGCAATAAATACACGGAATTCGTTTGTGATACCCTGAACCGAGGGAGATAAATTACTTAATTTTATGAGCGTTCGTACCAATTAATCTATAAAATGAAGAATAAGTTATATTGAATGGATAACCGTAATTTGGTAAAAATACAATGACAGTAATTCCAAATCTGAATTTTAATTGTTCATTCAATGTGTACAAAAGATCTCAATGTATATGTTGTGATTCGCAATGTTATGAAATCCCTAAAGGATAATGTAAGTGATTACTACCATTACATCAATTGTTAATAATGTATGTATGTGTTCAGAGAACATGTAAATTTACAATGTGAATAAAAGACAACCTTGACAGACCCCTGTTTTGTAATATGAAGTGCCTGCATGCATGACTATTAGGCGCTGTATAGAATATGTTGTTTTAAAATTATATTCACAAGTCTATAACTTGTTGTTATTCATTTATGTTTTTGAATACTAATATAATGTAATCATGTGTAGCCTAACACTATAAAATGTAACAATAATGTTTCACCTATATGAAGCTTTTTAAAAGTGAAAACTGAACTTAATTATTGTCTCGTTAAATTAAAAATTTGGGATACAATACAAATTATTTGAGTTTCTAATTGGAGTTTTACATATAGCAGGTCTGTGGGAACTATTTCCTCGCACAAAATAGTACAAATGTTTTAGATTCCGGTCGTATTTCAGTATCAAAAATCTTGAAACAATTTTACACATGCAGATCACCCTTAATTCTATTGTATAAACCTAAATTTTATACATATTATCCACAGGATTGCCGGATCCATTCGCGAAGATCGCAGTAGACGGAAGTGGGCAGGTGTACTCAACAAATGCAGTGAAAGCTACTTTGGATCCCAAATGGAACACACATTATGACTTATATCTCACTAAAGGAGACGGTATCACTATAAGGTATAAATGTATACATCTTTATTTTTACATTCAGTGGATACTCTTGGTTATATCTTGATTAGATTGTGTCTTTTTGATTATATACTGTCATGATTATATTTTGGTGGGTGTAGTCTTGTCGTAAATGACATGTGTTTAAAGTTTAATATATATAATATGAAAATAATATAAGCAATATTTTAGTTTTTCATTTTAAAGATTCCGTAATAAAAATTCAAAATTTAATTTGTCAATATCATTCTAAAGATATTCCTGAAGTGCGTTATTGTTTTAAAATGGTTGTATTCAATGCAAATATTTCCAAGAGTTTTTGTAATACATTTATATGTTTTAATAGATAAAATCATTTCATGTTGTGCAAATAAGCATATATGACCTTAGGAAATGCTAGTTATAATTTGAGACTACTATTGCCATTTTTAAATTATGAACAATAATTCTAGTGTTTCAATTCAGTTCCATTGGATCAGTAAATATTCACAACTGTTATTACATTGTTGTATTAATTTAAGAAGAATATATTATGTTTTTGTTTTTATAACAAACAAGTATGATTCTATTTTATTGTGTATTTCAGTGTATGGAATCAAAGAAAAGTTCACAAGAGACAAGGGTCTGGATTTCTTGGATGTGTTCGCATCCAACCCTCAACAGTTCATAAATTGAAGGATACTGGCTGTGAGTAATGTACCAATTTTATTTCACTAACAATTTAATGTTTCCATTTACTAGAAATTAGAAATATTACGAAATAGTGTCATCTATCAAGTAGGACTACAACGTGTTTAAGACAGCATACAACTTAACTTTGGAGTCAGTAATCTGTAGTTTGGCTCGGATAGTAGCACTTCCAATGCTCTGCTTTTGCTTTAAAGAGGCCTATGCTGAGTTGGGTGGTCCAATTTGAAATTGTGGTCATATGTGTGTAAGGTATTCCAATTATTATAATTTAAAAATTGCATAACTTGCTATTTTCATTACACATAAAAAAGTTCCAGATAGCATACGATGCATCACTCTAACTCTTTTTAACCAGTTTTAATATAGATATAATTATGTATAGTTGCCACAGCAAACAATAATAACAGAATAAGTATTTATATTTTGTTTTCAACCCATCTATGTTTCATTACTATATCCAAATGAAGCAATATAAACTCTGAAATTTCATACAACCAATTAATATGGAACTAAATTTATAATTACACAGAATATTGTGCAATTTGTAAATATACATTAAGATTCAATGTTGTGCCATTGTTTTAGAATAGTTGGATAATACTTACAAAATATTATGTGTTGTAATTATAACACAATTTCTGAAAAGTAATTTAGTAATTGTAGTAAACAGAGCATAAAATAAATAAATACTCTACATGTTTACCTAACGTGTTGAGCCATCATAGTGAGAATAATGACATTATCACATAATATACAATATTACTCAATAGACAGTGGCCACGAAATTAGTTCTTCATATTGGCTGCATTTTTAACTGACTTCCTTCTCCAAAGGAAGAGGTTATTTATTTGTTGCATATATTTTTTACGCAACTCGTCATAGAATGTCTCTATCACACTTCTCCAATATGCATTGATAGAAGGAAGTATTAAGTATTATTTTTCAAGCTTCCCTTAAGGCACCATTAAGGATTTTTGATCGCTAAGTACTATCCAATGATTGGTAGCACCCTACATTACTTAAATTTACTTTATCATTCACGATAATTTACATTGTTCTGTTTCTGTTTTAATGCTTGTCTTCGAATGACACATTTTTTTTATCTTTATCATTCACTTTATTGATTTCACCTTGTATCACATGTGTACAGATTAAGTACAAGTATACCAAATACTTACTTATCTTGTCTCTACAAAACCTGCTTGTTCTACATTCATGCTTATAAAAGGCTTCACTGCTATGAACTCTTACAAAATAGACTCGAATACAACTACAGAGTTTGTACAGGTTCTTTTACATATTAAAGAAGTAGTAAATAAACATGCAGTCCTAGCATGATGGTAAGAGGCCACTGTTACCCAGGTACAGGTATAGTCAACCATAGATTGCTACCCTTGAGGACTGAGTTGAATACCACATGTGTGTTATCCTTAACACAGCTTTCAAACCAGAGCACAAGTGCTTGACACTGTTATTTGGCAGAAATTTGATAATTCCACTGGATAATTACTTCATATTTGATTGTAATAGTTGGTATTAAAGCAATCACTTTAATTTATCAGGCTAATTTTATTATACCATTGCAATCTACATTCTGCCAATGATAATAACTGTTACAATAATAGTATGCATGAAGCAATAGATTTTATAAAGACAGTGGATGACTTGCTTCCATTGATATAATTTGTGATTGTAATATTAATTTATTTAATACTTTTAAATTCAAGTAAAAAGTTGTACTGTGTTTGAGTACCACTAATACCATATATAACCAAGAGCGCTATGTCAAAGAATAACAGGAGACCTATGCAACAGGAGGCCTATGCCCAACAGTGGAACAATAACAGGATATCATATCTGTTTATTGGTTTAGGATGACATAATATCTAATTATGTTTACTTTACCTTTTTACATATTTATTTGTGCTATCTTATTTATTCAGATCAGTGCTTGGAGCTCTGTGAGGACAATTCTGGGGAGACATGTGGGGTACGCGGGCAGGTTATCATATCTCTGCTCTCCCGGGATGGTGCAAGAGGAGAACCAGCATCTGCTGCTGGGGAAGGGTCTCCGCTAGCCGTGGTGGGCCCCGCTGGAGACGTGCGAGCGCCCAGGGAACCGCCCATCAGCTCTAATGTGTCAAATCTACCACTACCACCCCATTGGGAAGAGAGATTCACTTCTAGTGGCAGGTGAGGTTGCGTAAATTTTGTTTTGGTAGAAATATTTTTGTACTGCAAATTATAAAAATGTAGTTACTGCTAATGAATGAACTGTAATCTACAATAGTTGCATATGTTAATATGACATATAATACATATTTTTTGTCAATGATTGTACGCATTGCATCACAAATTTTTATATTTAACTGACATATTAGGGACAGGGTCCTTATGGTTGCCATGATTTTTATACGCAAGCAATAATTTTATTGCCTGATTTTATAACCCTTACTGAAAAGGCCCAAATAATAACAATACTTTTATCTTCCCTTCCAGGCCATATTACGTAAACCACGCGCTTCGCCGCACACAATGGGAGCGCCCAACAGATGCGAGCAGCCCGACTTCGCCGCCCACATCGTCACCTCCGTCGTCGCCGTCACCCCCTGCACCCACCTCCCCAGCGTCCCCGGTCACACCGATCACGCCCGCTTCACCCGTACTGCCTTCGTCACCCGTACCTGCCTCACCTGTATCGGAAACTGATGTTAACCACGCCAATTCTATATCACTCAGGTGTGTTAGCTTTAATGGTATACAATTCATAGATGTACGTTTGTTTTTTGTATTTATATTGTATTTGTAATCACATTAATAACGCTCTAATGATATGTCGATTATTTAAAAAAAGTTTGTCATACTTTGTATCATTACCTATTTTGTTGTCTGTACTATTTACTTTGGCTTTTGTCTTTGCCTTTTTAGTTTTGACCCTTGTATGAAAATAATTGTCAATAGAAAATATTTCTGGCAACCGTATGATTTGGATAATAGTAATTCTTTCGAATTATCATTAAAATCACTTTCATATAGTAAATAATCCATTTGCATGCTAGGTACAATTATTACATTAGAAAATATGTTACTCGGTTGATTGCTGCCGGCTAAGTGAATGACGCATATACGAGAGTGCGCGGGACGTACGGTGAAGACGATCGAATATCTTTTGTTGACACCTACATATAAAGGTTATGTTACAAAATTTTAAATAGTAAATAATGTTTTTCCAATTTCAGGCCTGAACCACAGCCGCAAACAGCGGTACGATCGCGTCAGAACTCCACTCCATCTTCACCCTCAAGTTTGACAATACCTGCTGCACAAACTACACCTATTGCTGCCACAGATTTGCCTCCTGGATACGGTAGGAATTTTCGTAACTCATTATGTATCATATATACTGCAATTCTCAGTTGCCTGTGTTATGTGTGCCAGAAACATACTATTATGTATGTGGTATGTCCTTTGATTTTGAACAGAACAAAACAAATGTATACCCTACATACCATATGTCAAAACTACTGTCACGTGACAAGCTTAAGGTTATAGTTGTAAAAAAATATCTTTCAATTCACAGAGATGCGCACGACAGCTCAGGGCCAGGTGTACTTTTACAACCGGTCAACGGGTGCGTCAACGTGGCACGACCCTCGTGTCCCGGCACACCTGCGCCACTGCGCCGCCGCCGCCGGCCCGCTGCCGCCCGGCTGGGAAATGCGACATGCACCCTCCGGCAGAGTGTATTTCGTGGACCACAATAACCGTACTACACAGTTCACTGACCCCCGGCTCGCGCTCTCCGCTAGGGTTGTGAGTTGAGCTTTATGTATTTATTGTAATAACTGTTAAATCCTGGTGCATTGCGCCTCTGTGGGCGGCCTGCTTCGGCCCGGCAGGGAGATGCGGCACGCACCCTGCAGACGAATGTACTTCGTGGACTAAAATAACCATACTACGCAGTTCATTGACTTACGGCACGTGTTGCTGTTAGGGTTGTAAGTTATATTTACATATTCATAGGTCTGTTGTTTCAATCCGGACAAGACTGTCGCACTGCACCTCGGCAATAGGCACGTTGCCGCTTAACTGGAACATGCGTCTGTGTGTGTGATAACGTAACTCGTAGTCATATGTAGTGGTAGATATTTACACTCTCCATTTCAAAGTTGCCAACCCTAATTCAGTCATATTAATTTACAAAAAAAATCTAAATTATTTTAAATAATATGACAAGGAAAACAACCTTGACAACATTTCATAATATTAAACAAATATATTGTGGCGGACTATGGCCTAAATTGTAATTCAGACGGCAGACCTCCGCTTAATTTGGCGTTAGAAAAGACGATAATTATTATAACGTTGAATTTCTTTGATCTCCAGCCCACAACACCGGACACAGCACCACCGACACCAGGCAGCAATCCAGCGACGAACACAAGCAACACACCGGCGACCGGGGCAATCAACCCCATAGCGCCGGCGGCTAGCGAGCCAGCGGACGCGGACGCACTGCCCAAATACAAACGAGATTTGGCAGCCAAGGCGCGTGTACTGAGAGCGGAGCTGACTGCGCTACAGCCACAAACCGGACATTGTAGGATTGAAGTAAGTGATATGTCTTGTTGTCATTGATTGTGCACTGATTGCAATACCAATAGAATTTGAATACAAAACCTAACTTAAGGGGAGCATTCTTTATTTTATCCTTTTTTAGTAAGGGAGACCGTTAGCTATGTGTACTTATGTTTGAGTACATTTGAGCATGTTAATCATTATAGCTCTTTTAACTATGAGTAACTATGAGATGACTCCAAAAAAAGTTTAAATAAAGAATACAGAGAGATCTGGAGTATAAGTAAATAAGTTATGAACTATCAATAAGATAATATACAAAAAATACAAACCATGTTCAAGCTTAATTCAAGTTGAATTAACGAAGGTGTATTGGTTATTTAAAAAAACAACTCTTATCCGATTTTCATAAGATGTCAAAAGAATAAAATCAAAAATTACTATGTAATGTGCCAACATTTTTACAAAGCACTATTCCTTGATCCTAAATGTCACCCTTAACTCGCAGGTATCGCGCAACGAAGTGCTAGAAGAGTCTTACCGGCTTGTGATGAAGCTACGTGGCAAAGAGCTACGGAAGCGTTTATTAGTGAAGTTCCGTGGCGAAGAGGGGCTCGATTATGGTGGTGTGGCGCGCGAGTGGCTCCATCTACTCGGCCGCGAGCTGTTCAACCCTCACTATGGATTGTTTCAATACGCCAACGCCGGTGACGATCGATACGCGCTGCAGATTAATGCTGACTCTGGGGTAAATTATTTTTCAAAGAACAAATTACTGATGATAGATATAGGACAGCGTAGGTTGAGTCTACTTGTGCTAGAACGAAATTCGGAACAAGCTATAAAAAACAATAAAACGGACATTGTTTTTTTAATTGAAATGAAACTTTAAATAAAATGTTTAAAATTATGATAACAAAATTATTTTTAGTTGTATATAACAGGAAATTTTAGAGTACACCAAGTAGACAAATCGGTTTCTTTGATTATTTTCTAGTCACCATGCAATTTGAAGAGTCCTAAGAAGTTGAAAGAACAACATCATTGTCAATTAGCTAATTTGTTTTTGTACTGTTCAAATCATTTTTTTTTCATAAAGTATATTTATTATTTCTATGTAGTTGACTCATAAAGTATGTGTTATTAATCACATCAAAGATAATCCCCATTTGATAACATGCTAGTCCCAGTGCAAATGATTAATAGTAGAACACCAACGTACTACATCACGAAGCAACACTATAAACAACTTAACATGTATTCCCAGGTGAACCCCGAGCACCTCTCGTACTTCCACTTCGCGGGTCGCATCCTCGGCGTGGCGTTGTTCCACGGCCACCAGTTGGACGCGGCGTTCACTGCGCCCTTCTACAAGCAGCTGCTCGGCCGCCCCATCACGCTACGAGACATTCGTGACGTCGACCCTGAGCTGCATCGGTCCTTGTCGTGGATGCTGTGAGTTACTGAAGACTTAAGTGTTAAAGAATTTCAAAAAATTAACTATAACATCTATTTTGGGATATCGTAGGAGCAATGTAGGCCCTGCCGTGTCGTACATTAAACAATGTGGCCAGACATTTCTTTCATTTCATTCTTCACACACACATTTTAAAAACGCATTCTACACTCATAGCCCCATACTAGGTTTTTCTGTGTTGTGAGTGCCATGGACACACACAAGGACGAATATACAAACAGTCAGACCAAGAACAGAAATCTAAATTCATCATTTAGATATCTGTCTTGCCGGGGATCAAACCGGACCCCATAGCGTGTCACACCGGTTTGGTGACCATTCCGCCACGCGGATTGTGAGCATTTATTAATCTACATTAGTTTTGTTGTGGCTATATTGTTTCAATTCATATATTTGATACTATTTATTATGATTTCAGAGAAAATTGCATAGCGGGTGTAATAGACACTACATTCTCAGTGGAATGCTCATCCTTTGGGGCGGTACGAAGCGTAGAATTGAGGCCGGGCGGCACAAACGAAGCAGTCACCGACGCGAATAAACGAGACTATGTGCGACTCTACGTCGCACACCGCTTCACGAGGGGCGCCGAGCGACAGTGGCTCGCTCTACAGCGTGGTCTCGCTGATATCATACCACCGCAGCTATTAAGGCCATTGTCTCCACGAGATTTGCAACCCCTGCTCGCGGGAAGAGCTGATCTAGACCCCGTCGACTGGCGGCGCCACACGCGACTCAAGCACGTCAACCCGGACGCTCCCATCGTGAATTGGTTCTGGGAGATTGTTGAAGAATTCGACGCGGAAATGCGCGCTAGGCTATTGCAATTCGTAACGGGCTCCAGAAGAGTTCCGCTAGCCGGCTTCCGAGCTTTACAGGGTTCGACGGGTGCGGCGGCCCCGAGGCTCTTTACACTCCACCTCGTCGCCGACGCCTCGCCCGACTCACTTCCGAAGGCACACACTTGCTTCAATCGACTAGACTTACCACCGTATCCGACGAAAGAAAAGTTACACGACAAATTGAAACAGGCTGTCCTGGAAACCGCAGGATTCGCCGTGGAATGATCTAGGGACCCGCAAATTATTGAATAGTTCGCTTGTATATATCGCTTCCAGCTGTAATATTTACTATATTTCTCTATATTTGCGTATATTTGAATCATGGCAAGCGATCGTCATTCGTTCATGAATTAGAAATGTGATAAAAGACTGAATTTTTTGAATGGATTGAACATGACAAAATTATGTAGGTAACGCCATATTGAATGTTTCAATTTGTCTGAGCGTTAAATTAAATTTATTGAATTTTAATTGTCAACATATTGTCTGAACCAAATATAAGACATATAGGTATATAAAATTTTACAAACGAGAATTAGACTTAGAAGCATTGTAGTACTATGTCCACGTGTACAATTAACAACATTTTATTATTATATTCACACACAATTTAGTCAAATTAAAAACGTACCTGCATTATTTAACTTTTGTTAAATAAAACTCATGTACAGTATTGAAAAGCTTTTAAGGCCTGCCATGCTCAAATAATTATTGTATACATTGATATCTTAGTCTTAAGATGCAAGTGTAATCCCTTAGTTAGTACAATATTGTTCCCACATATTCATTGAAAACTGAATGTATTAAAATATTAGTATGTCGTATTAAGTGATAGTGATGTGTCATTACTATTATAAGTGTTGATTTATATGCCAGTGAATTAATCTGTTCATGGGACCCCTATTGCAATTCACGAGAGCAATAGCTTGTTATATTTGTAATTAATTATTATTTATACAAACAATTGGTTAATATTCTATATTATAAATTTTATGTTATTCATTTAATGCACCTGATTAACCAATTTATATTATAATGAAATGTTTGTAGCATGATTTGTATATAAAATGAATATTTAGTACAAAGCACAAACAATGTGTTCTGTCTCTTATACATAGTTATGTGACTATAAAATTATTTTAATATAGTACCTATACATGCGAATTGTATGAGATGATTGCTCATTAACTGGGTGCCTTATTATTTGAAATCTATTTCTAATAATATGTACATAAACATTTATTACAGTTATATATACTTAGTAAAATGAAATATTCAATATCGTTTATTTAATTTCAATGTATCATGAGTAGATAAAATAAAATGTATGTAAAAATGATATTAATAGGTGACTCGAATGAAGAAACCATATTTATAACAAGGATGAGTGCCTTTTATCTGTTAATTCTTTGGCTTAGTAAAGTATGACTGTTAGTGATATAAAATGATTTATTAAGGACTTAATTGTATTAAAATATACCATAATATTTTTGCACAATATATTTAAATTACATATATTTTGCATTTCATTCCTCCCTTTTTGTTTCTCTTCGAGCTCTTTGGAACTAATTTTATCATATTTAGGACGAACTATGAGCAAACATGACATGATTTACTAATTCTTATACCAAAATTAGGATGCCAGAAAAATATGTCGTAATCTTCGATCACTAATAAGAACTAGATACACAATCCCATACAAAACTGAACTTAAAAGTGGCACCAACCTTGTTTATAAAATGCTATTTGAAACAATCTAACATTAATGCAAAATCAACCTTATAATCATTAATTAAAGGTACAAAATGCAATATTTTTTACGACTTAAGCTATCTGGTCAACATACATCATAACATATTCAACCTTATT
>DWRA01000322.1:0-27142 GCA_018250295.1 Spathilepia clonius | reverse complement strand
CGACTAACGATAGTTAAGTAAAGTTTTATTACTTCATTCGCATGTAAACAACTTTCTAGATGTTTCTTATTGTGAGCATAGTATTACAAGCACTAGTAATAATTGATTATCTTGATAAACATGTATGTTGGGTATGTTATTGTAATTTACTTTTTTCTTTAATTACTATAAGGGGTAGTTAGGGGTGGTTAAACAGGGCACTTTTCAAGTGAGTTAACGAGTAATCATTAGAGCATTCAAAAAAGATGCTTATATTTTAATTAATATATAACAAATGGATTAAATTTGTGTAAATTTATGTATTAGAAATTTTGATATCTCTACTATACTAAGGGCTTAAAAATCCTAATATTATTCCATTAGAAAGACATATTGAGTAATATATGTTATATTTTGAATAATTTTAGGAAATATATATTTCTTTTATATAAATAAATTGTTTGATTTCCAAAATTACAGTATTATATTGCAGATTAATTCTTCATACTTTAGATTATAATTACTCGTATATTAAATAAGACGAGAGAAAATTACTTAACAAGTGTATAGAAATAACACACCAAGTAAAATACATTGCAGTTATTAAGCAGTTATATGTTATGAGAACACATAATATTTAATACAAGGTTAAGAAATATTATAAACGTTCTTTAAGTTTATTAAATTGTTACAAATAATCCCATTGAAATCGGATCTGTATTTTTTAAAATACAAATATGAATACACTCATACATAGTGGTCTAACACAGAACTTTCTTTTTTGAAGTTGGGTAAAAATATTTTATATATGGGTGTTAAATCTTGTCACCGACAACTTCACACAAGGTTTCTCTGTTTAGTTCCAACACACAGATAGGTGTCTACGCATTTATTCTGTAAAGTTTATACTTTAAAGAATACATTTTATTCCAATATTGGGAGTTTTAACTCCGTTTGACCGGGAGTTGAACCCGGAAACTTCTGTGCTGCAGTCCAAGACAATGACCACTATGCCATGCTTATAGACATTTATATAAGCTTTTAATATTGTTTATATAAAATTGATATTATTTTACTAATGTTAAATTGTGCTAGATAAATAACTTTGTTAATATTAATTTCTGCAACAAAAAATAACAACATTCAACATTTAAAAAGCCTCAGTAATTAAAACAACAATGAAGCTGCAAATCATATAAAAATAAATGAATTAAAATGCAAATTGTGATGAACGAAAACTGAACCTACACACACAACTACAAGTTAGGTGACGTTAAATGATCGTAAAGCAAAACTTAATCGAATGTTGTGCATACAACTAGGGTTGCCAGCCGTCAGTTTTAAATAATTCTATTTTTCTATTCTAGTGCAATATTTACTTTTTTTTTATAAGATTTTAATAGCAAAAGAGACTGCAGTCCACTTGATGGTAAGTGGTCACTGAAGCTCACGAACATCTGTGACCCGCGACAAATAATACAGATTTTACTTGAAGCCGATCATAGAAACGTTGCCACATTTAAGGACTATGATGGTCGGCTTCTATGTAAGTCAACAGATATACACGTCCTCTCAACAAAATTCACATTTTATAAGCCATAGTTAGGTGAGGCGGTGGTACCTCACCAAATTATACCGGCTATACCACCTCTTTATTAGGTATTATTTATTTATTAGGCAAAATATTTATATTTATTAGTATGTGAGGCAAAAACTAATAGACAGGCAGGTGTTATTAGCCACTCTATTAGTCTTCAATGCTCACACATTTCTTAAGATCTACATAAAACTTAAGTGTTCTGAATTTATTTAGTAGTTACTTTTACTATTTATTTAACCATTAAAACACCAACGAAGATATTAACCACTAAAATATCTAATGGTGTCTTATTAAAAAAAAAATACCTAGGTTTTTTTTATTTTAATTATCATGACAAATCTGACAACCCTGCATACAACAGACTGGTGCTTGGAAAATGTGACGTTAGAAAGAGACATTAAGTAGCTGTATCCAATTAGTTTTGTTTGAAACGACGTTATAAAATGTTGTTATACTGATGGCCAGTTACATATTACTGTTATTGTATTGTATGTATTTAAGTACTTCGAATAAAGAAGTAATTAAAAGTTAATATATCTATGTTAATTGAGTGGGGAATGAGGTCTAAACTGTTATGTTAAGAATTTTTTTATTAATATAGAAGTTGCAAACAAGCATGCAGTCCATCTAATCGCAAGTGACTATTGTAGCCTATGGACATCTGTATTTAACGCCGGATAGGATTAGAGTTCCAACTGAGGACGGCAGTAGATGGGTTGCTATCTCTGAGAACTAAGTTGGTACACCTTGTAGAGTTGCCATGCCGTACCCTTCAATACAGAACACAGAATCGCTACACTGCTGTTATAAGGCAGACATATGAGATGATGTTACCTCCGAAGTCGAACTACGAAAAGATTTACCATCATCAAAACTGCAAGTAATTCAGCAATTCTGCGCGTTACTCTGTTATGTATTTTGGAATGAAAAAGTTGGTAGGGCAGAGGCATTTCCACGAGGCTCCAACTTACTTGTCAGGGGTAGCAATGGATTTGCGGCTAACCGCAGGTAGGAATTCAATTCTATTTTAAATTCATTACGGATATCATTGGGCGGCAAGGCCCATTTACCACTATGAATATTAGTTTCCTGCAAGTTACTTTTGGATTTTTAAAAATTGCTTGCGTAGTGCGTTTCGCGTTCGCGACACAAAAAAAAAACAAATCGTTTTTACGCTTCACTATAATACAAATGAAACATTTGCGCTTTAAAAAATTGAACAATTTTATTTATTTGCACAGATGCAAAGATAGCGTACCCAACAATCGACGTGACCTTTTAAGTGGTACATAACTAATGTAGCAACGTCTTTCTGCCCTCCGTCTGTCAATCGATCACTATTAAATAATGCATGTCAACTATAATTAGAAGGGTACGCAGTCAAGTATTGAGGAAAATCAATAAATATCGAATGAAGCAGCTTGAAAAAACCCAATTCACATAATTATCGTAGGTTATTAGTGACACATTTGAAACCAAACTTTCCACGTAATACGCGATTGTCCGCACCCGGCGCTTTCTATTTTAAAATAATTACTCTATAGAAATATTAACCTCTACTAATTTTCAACAAGAATTGTATAATTTGCATGAATGTTTGATGTTGTCAAACAGACATAATATAAATGGATTCTCAGGTTTTTATGCGAACCAAATATAGGCTTTAACCGTAAGTTTTCGAAACTTCACTCGTTTTAAACCACAAACATAAAATTCAACATTTTAATAAAGAACACAAAGCAATTATTCGATTATTAATACCAATGTAAATTATCAACATTAGTTCTGTGAAACAAATACACTTCCAATATTTTAAATTGCCAATTATGTACAGTATTTTAATTACTAAAAAATAGTGACTCGACTAGCTAAATTAGTTTTAACTTTTCAAATTCTGTTGTATGTAGTTTTCAAAGTTCCTAAATGCGTTCATGTTTAAAAATAACTGACAGGTTTTTATAAGTTCAATTATATTATCTCTATCTTACGTTTCTTGCGTCATTTTTTATTCATACACATATCATGAATAAATATTTATTACACTATATTTCATTTATTGCAATATATTACTGGTATTTAATTATTATTTTGCAAAACATGACTGTAACTAGCCATCCGAACAACACAATGATAAACATAGCAACACAAAAAAATAAAAAGGTGTTAATCACAAAACAACAAATGATAAACCAAGCACAACAGTTGTCTAAACTTACAAGAAGTTGCTGGAGGCCTTGTTGTTGTTGTTGCTGCGGACAACATTAAAATAAAACAACGCTGAATTATATCAACATAATTGTTAATTACAAAGATCTATAAGCTTCACTTTCTTTACTATCTTAATAAGGTTGAATAGACCATTTTTGCATTGCATACTTTGTTTACTTATGGAAAAAGTATATATGTTAGTAGGAAATACTAGTCAGATTAAGAGAAAATAGTCAGAATGATGTGCCTTAGGTAATCTCACAGATCAGTATAGTCTATAAAAGTCTAGTAAAACTTGGTGCATCAATATAATTTCAACAAATTGATTTCTAAGAAAGTTACAGTTATATTGTTAATTGTACAGAATAAATTAGAGAATAATAGACTATTAATTCAAATATAACCTAGAGGCAAAGTAGATTAATGATGCTGAATATTAATGAATAAGCAGTTAAAAAGAAATTAAACTGTTTAGATGAGTAACAGAAACAAAATGCAACTCAACAGTTATTGTCCTATCAGAATAGCATCTACAAATAGCGTTATAATATTATAACTGAATGTAAAGGAAAGATAGGGATAGATAAAGAAAGATAGAAAGAAAGAAGAGGGAAGTACCAGAGCCAAAAGTCGGTAACCTTAGGGAATCAGGTGGTGTAACTACTTACCCCTATGATAGCATTAAGTTCAGACATAGTGACCTGCTTAGCTCTCTCGACAGCCGAGGCCACCTGCTGCTGATGCTCTTGTGCAAGGAACGGCAACACTTGCCCTATTATAGCGCTAAGTCTTTTCGCTATCTCCGTCTGTGATACAAATTACATAGGTTGTTATACTGAAAATCATACTGAAAGTGAATCTAGTCTCTTTAATGAAGCTATTATAATATTCTTTGCTGTTACATGTACTAAAATAATATAAATATTTGTAATTAAATTGAGTAATGGAGGGACTTGACATTACTTCTTTTATAACTTCCTATATAGACACCTCATTCATGCTTTATAGTGTGAAAAATGCATATGTTTCAACATACACTGTTACATTTAAACAATCTCACTCAGAATTTACAATACAATTAATATGTACATTAAAGGATAAATTTGAACAAATAACTATATTACTGCACTTATTATTTCATGTAATACATCCCTACAAATATATTATAAAGGGAAAACATACCTGTTTATGCATTTCAACATTTAGACCATATGACATTTCATAATACTGAAAAAAGAAATAACACAATTGATATTATTAATGAAATTATTGAACCTGAATTTAATAGATAAGAAAATGTTATGTTTTAAGAGATTTATTATATGTGATATGTGTACTAAAATACAAATTTCACTTAAAGTTACATATTACAAAAAAACAAGTAGTAGAAAAAAGATGTGTATGTAGAATAAAAACAAATTAAATACTTCATGTACCATACTATTATTGTCAATCGATTACCATCGCAAAGACAAATTTGTTTCATTATGAGGGTCTAAGTAATAGATTACATTTCAGCTACGTATAGATTAGCAGACGTAAAACACATTTGAGAACATTTCTTACGAAACACAGGCATGTACATTTGCTTACAACGACTTCTGTCATTGTCAGAGCTAGTGATATTAGAAGGCGGTATAATCTTATGATGTTGAACTCCTGTAGAAACCTCACCACATTTATTTCTGCCTAATAACCACTCCTGTATTCCGGTTTGAAGGATAGAGTAAGGAAGACATACTTATCTGAGGTGTTTTAACTTTGACGTCAAGACTAGTGACATATACCAGAGCCAAAAGTCGGTAACCTTAGGGAATCAGGTGGTGTAACTATATCTACTTCAAATAGGACTCTAATATTACCTGAGGTTAATTACAGATGTGTATGGGCGACAGCAGCCATACTTACAATCACATAGGTTGTGTACACACATAATTCTTCTATGTTTTTTTAACACACAATAAACTAATGCTTGACTATTATCCCACTCGATAGGGTGGCATACAGATGATGATGCTGTCTTTAATGTTATCGCATTAACTTAGTAAAAAGCCTATTCACTCTTGCCTTAAAGACATCTACATTATAAAAACATTGTATATACACAGAACTTCAAACACTGTGGCAAAAAAAAAATAGGTATAGCAAAGAAATATTACCATAACATAATGCCTTTGCATTTCTGTTTTCTCACTAGCCAACTTTTCACATTCTAACTTTAATCTGAAACAATAGAAACAGAAGATGTGAAACGGAATATTGAGGAACCTGTCAACGAGTTGATTGATAGACATGGCCTGGAAATCTACAGACCAAGTAGGCATCTTATAGATGATTGTGGTGATTGCCATCTTATAGTTTCCTATACCACATCTGACACACATTTGGTTGGTCAAATATAATGTATGAAGTGAAAAATATAACATGTGAAAATGGCATACAATGTAGTAGTTAATTTATGTATTAAGGATTTTGTTTAGTTTTTGGCAAGGTTTTGACAAGTTAGAATGTACATGACACATAACTAAAAAGTTTTGAAACTTACGTGTGATATTGTGCTTGTAAAAAGTTGAATTCCTCTTTGATACGTTCCAACGTATCCGCTATAGTAAACTTAATTGGCCCAGCCGTGGGCTGTGGTCCCTGAAAAACAACTCAAACAATAAACCAATCACATATGGAACTCAATTACAGTAAGCGTGTCGTGGTTTTTTGAAAGTTTTGGTACACAGATAAAGCCGAAATGAAGTAGAAAATAACACAAACCCTTACCGCGGCGCCCGGGTGCCGCGTCGGCGTCGGATACATACTGACACGACAAACACAGTGCCCTCAAACACACGATCAAATAAAGTTCTCTTTATATCCGTTCAAGTCAAACACTTCCGACACCATTTCCAATAATCTCTCAACCGCTATAACACACTAAATTCGCTCGAACCACGGTTATGCTCTATAGACAATGATATGCACAAACTTTGCTTAAAAACTTTTGAATTATCAGTCATTATCTTGACATTCACAACTTTTTATTACGACCGTCGGTGACAATACAAACTTATGAAACAAATTTTATCATAATTTCCAAACATTGAACACGAAACAGCTTTTATTTAGCAGATTTTGATCATAAATCCACGCCGCAATTTTTGTTAGCTGTCATGTCATCTCACCTATCCATCATTCGTTCATTCATCGCTGCCCGGCGGCAAAGGGGTGTAATGATTTATCTGTGGCCAGTTTCGTTCAAAAATATCGTATACTGCATGTATATTATTATATAAAAGTTAAAATCAGTGAACAGTTAAGAATACAATAAAATGTTTAATAAATTTACAAATGTATGTATAATACACTTCTGCCAGAAAGTAAGCTCACTAGAATTAAATAACAGTAATAAACTATAAAAATTAAAAAAAAAGGTACGAATAAATATGTTTTTACTTTACATATTTTGCTTTATATTTATTCTTTAAGTACATTTCATCCTAAAACTGAAAATAAGTAGTAAATATATGTTGTGTTGTTTACTCTGTAAGTAGTCTATTGGAGTAATGTCTACGGATCCATTTGTTTATATTCTGTGGAACCTTTATGGCAGAAGTGGCAAAGAAAAGTAAAGATTGTTGCCTTGCCTGCCAATTGTCGCGCTGCAGCTGTTCGGTAGCAGACGAGTGTGAAATATCGGAGTGTTTTGAAATAATATTTGGTTGCTTTGATTTATTACGTGAAACAGTGAGTTTTCAAATGATTATTCTCAAGAAAAAAGTGCTGTTATAGAAGTGTGAATAAGGTTTTTGTGTGTTTTACGTTTCAAAGAGAACCATCATGGATTTCAAAACAGCCGTTTCAAACATTTTCAACGCTGCACGAGATGGGAATCTTTCACGACTAAAAGTGAGTAATATAAAATAGTTTTAATTATTTTGTAAAGCAGATAATAAATCATTGAATTGCGCTAGGATGGACTTGTTATAAATGTGCTTTCGGTCGAATTGCCGTTATATGCCAATTTGTGTACAGTTACATTCCACGTTTTGTAATCTCCCGATTCGATTTGTACGGGTTGCACAGGACTGCTCTGAATAAAAAGATGATATTAAATTATCAGTGAAGAAATATTTATTATGTAACTATTTCTCAGCACTGAATTTATCGTGATACTGATAATCGATGATCATACATCTACCGCCAGGATATGTAGATAAGGCATAAACTGTTCCGTCATTTTCGATATTGATATAATATGATTTTTCTCGTTATCTGCATTGAATTACGCAGTTTTATTGTATTTTCAGTCTACCGGTTTGTATCTTCTACTCGTATTTTTAGATTTCTATGAACTTCGTCAATAGTTACGCAGTACGATGTTGTTACGCGTAATTCGAAAATGGAACAACATCGAATTCGTAAAGCGGGAAATGCTATTTCATTTCTCCTATTTGTAGATCAAATCATCTTACAATAGGCACACTGTGTACTAATATTATATTATTGTTTGCAATAAATTATTTTGAATTCAAAGTCGCGGTTTATAAAGTTATGTTTTATATTTGTCAAAGACAATTTCGATTCAATTCCATTAATCAAAATTAATCATAATCTCTTAATTCTTATTTAAAGTAGATATTGACTTTGACCAATATATTTTATTGAAAATTAAATGTACAGTGATCTGTGCTGTTTTATTTGTGATATTCTATGTAATAATTTAGTTCCACAGTAAAATGAGACATTTTGATTATCATTTTAATATATGGTCTATTGCTATATAAACAAAATATTTGTCTGATAATATTGTGTCTTCTGTTACTTTTTCGTTTAATTGTTATAGTAACTTAATGGAGATCTTCAGTTTTTAAATTTTGCTTGTTAAAATACTTATTATTTTTATTTAGTGTGTTTACTGTTTAGCTTATACTCAATCTGACTTTTAATCTTCCGTAATGCCTATATCATCTGTAACTGATTCTAAATATAAGAGATGTACCTGTCGAGTTTATACATTTAAGATTCTGTCTGGATAAAACTAGGTCAGTCATTACTAATATAGCAATATAGCCCATATAAATAGATAGGTCTTCAAAATGGCATTTTTGTATTAATGGCTGGTTTCTGAGGTCATTTCTGGGGAGTTTATGTATGCAATAAGACTATCGGTTTGATAACTTCTAAAAATCTGTTTCTGGACAACTCAATGTTAAGATAAACACCGTTTAAACTTGGTTTAATTTAACTGACCATTTTCCGTTTATCTGTTTCATATAATCTGTTTCATAATAACTTTATTTGATGTTTTGTGTTGTACAATAACATGAAATGTCAATTTATTACATCTAATTATGAGTTATTTTGAATGAATTGCAAGTGCAAAATAATTTCCTATTAATTTTCCATTGGAAATGTTCAGGGATGAAGAATTTAAAACGAAGCATCGCTTTTATAAGAATATTTCAATATTGTGAATATTTACTTTTGACTCTGGTCAGTCAGTTTGACAATTGATGCTGTTTTGAAGTGTAACACTTTGATGAAGATTAAGCTCATATAGCCGTTGGTGAATGATAAAGTATACTAATTAATAATTTAAATATAATTTGATCATGCTATTATCTTCATAAAAAAATATTGTAGTCATTATAAGTAGTCCTAATACCAAAAAAATATTTTAATATTATTTTGAGTTACATAGACGCTTTCTAAGATGCTTTCTACACTCACATAGCCCCACACTAAGATTTCCTGTGTCATGGGTGCCATGGACACACACAAAGACGAATACATATACACCCAGACCCAGAACAGAAATCAAAACTCATCATTCACACATCTGTCTGATCGGGGATCGAACCCGGAACCCACTGCGTGTCAGACCGGTATGATGACCGCTCCGCCATGCGGGTCGTCAGACCCATCTAGTGGCCAACCAAAGAACACTATCGATTTCATAGTTGTTTAGCAGGTTGTTGAGCATCCAGAAACCCAGTGTTAGATAAACATTGTTTATCTGATGCATCACTTTATTTAATTGATAGCTATTGTGGATTTAACTGTTGGACTCAGAAACCGGCCATTAGTACTGTAATTTAAACCACACTTAAATGCTCTTGTTTTGTGATAAAACTCCTGAGTTTTATATCTAGCATACATGTGTCATTTAAAAAAGTATATAATTATATTATAACACATGAATATGTTATATAACTATATAATTAAGTACCATGTGCTAAATTACACCTGCTTAAGCAATTTTTATTCTTAAAAAATTGAATTTTGCAGACTTAGGTACCATTTTTAGTGGGAGTTCTCCATGCATGTAATTCATATTTCCTTAAAGTCATACCTTAATTGTACCACTTTATTTGAATATACCTCATCCGCATTACAAGTTGTTTATTGTTTTTATTTGATATATCTGTTTTGTTACAAAGAAAGTGTAAATATTTTAATCTAGTTGTATAATATACAAAGTGTAAATGTTTATGCAAACAAGTGGTGCATAATTACCATCACTTAATGAGTTGAACTTCATTATGCTGCAATTATACTATTCAAATTGTTACTAGGCTAATTTACAAACAAAGCTTTATTTATGTAATTCCTTTGAACTAGATAATGACACCATTAAATGATACTCAATAGAGAAATCATCTCCGTTTTACTCTATATTTTAGTATTTATGTACCTAAAGGATATCATTCCTGAATGAGATGATAGACAGGTTTGTGTTGGTCATTGTTCACAAATGGATAGAGCAGGAATATCACAGTTCTGCATGTCTTGTATGTCCCATGACCTGCAATATAATATACAACAAGAATACATATATGTATTAGAATATACAAGTTATTGTGAACATATAATTTGCAGCTTAATGACCCACTAACCCACCGGATGTAAAAGTCCAATGCAAAGAAAGAAAAGAATAAACACAGACAAACAATAGTAATGCAAAATGAGAGTATTGAATACATATAAGAAAATGTGTCAGTGCTATAAATATATAGCTTTTGTGTATGGTAGAAGCAGTAAAAGAGCATGGAGCTCATCTGATATCAAGTCTTGTAATTATAAAGAGTTTTACAGTGTTTAATCAGTCAGTTACACAATTATATGTGCAAAGGTAATGAGATTTCAAACCTTTATCATATATTTTTGTGATAATATATTTAAATTTTATTATTAGTGAACCTCTGTCCAAATTTGTCTACTTCTAAAGCTACCAGTTTTGTTTATGTTTCGTTCAATTAGTCCAGTTCACCTTTTAGATAAGTAATATTTTTTTATTTAATGTCACTCGCAAAACTGATATTTTACTAAAATTATTTATGATTTACCTAATATTGGACATCAAGGATTAGATCAAGGGCTCCTACATACAAATTGTATAAACCTCTCAAATTTCTCAAAGAATGTCTTAATAAATGTCGCATCACCGCATGACATAATCCAATAGGTTTATCTAATAGCAATGAGTTTACAAAACGCATATTCTCGCACAGACATAAAATATAGCTACTTAGGTAACTTCCTAGCATGTTTCAATCACAAGGAAGTGGTGTTGTTTACATAACTGACACTTAACTATAGGTAGTGTGTCTGACTCTAAACTGGTACAGGCATGAAAGGTACAGCTTTGTTAGATGGATATAGGAACAGCCAGGTGAAAGGAGTTTACTTACGTAGTGTACTAATTGCTTTGCAGTTTTAGACAGTCCTTAGAGCTGGAAAGCTACTGTTTAATAGCAAATAAATTTGACTTTTAGTTGTAAACGTTAATTATGTTTTTTGATCAACATATTTACGCAGATTAGAGTTAGTCGTAAATAAGTATTTCTGAAATTTTACTACAATATAAGATGGATTTTATTATAAACAAACGTATTTTGTTTATATCTAACCCCTACAGATTGCATTTCCTACCATTAATACATAAAGTTATAGGAAAATGCGTATGTGTATTTTATAAGACCCTGCTTCCTATATTATAAGTTAAACTACTTAATTATGAGTGGGTATTGGGATAAACCAATTACCTATTCATAAGGTCACAATACGACCATAAACTTTTCCTAATATGTCTAATTAAACTTTAATGCCCACCATAATTACACACAATTTGACTGAATGCCTGATGAATGAATATGTTCAAAAGAATTGGTTCTCAACCGTTGATCCGTAAAACGTGGCTTGTAATGTATTTAAAATTCCAATTAAATTCATTATTACGCATGTGGTGCGCAAGTAAATCTAATATTCTTCAACAACAGATAGTACGGAATAGTAACATTACATCCGTTGTTAAGGGGTTTATGATGACTGAAAAGTTGTTGAGAACCACTGTTCTGTAGGGAAAGTAGGTGGAAGTGCGTTGACCTCATTTGATATGTTGCTTACAATGAAATGTATACAAGCCCTGACGTGCGTGGGAGGGCGGAATTCGTGATCGCTAGAGAAACCAAAGTATCATATCAAGGACCAGTAAATTATGCATGTTGAGGCATAGAAAATTCACGTTCGAACTTCAAAGTGAATTCTTTAATCTACGTAATAAAATTCCGTTTGAGTGACAGTATAAACCTCTTGGTTTATGTTGCTTGTTTTGTGTAAAAGCCACTGCACTGATATTTGAGCACCTAAGAGATAATTTTAAGGGTCTAAATAGTTGAAACTTGTATTGAAATTAGAATACCGATAATATTTTATAGGATTGAATTTGTCTTTACTGCGAGATAATCCGATCAGATATTAGACTACTTAAATAAATTCGTGTTCAAAATTTTCCATAATTTTAAATCGGTTTATTTATCGCACAAAAAAGTGTTAATCGGGCGCGTAATATCAATATTATAACGTTGTTAAATATATTTACACTATAGTAAGTATTGTTTATAGATCAAATCTCTCGCTGCGCGGTAAACTACGGATTTAGAATCTCAAATAAACTTTAGGTTATTTTTATACTCTTCGTATACAATCGGAAGATAAATAACACGTACAACCAATCTATCTATCTATCATATAAGGAAAATATTGATTTATTTATAACGAAGCTGTATTAACTCTCGACACAGGTCACTTCTTGGCGCACATTTGAAAAGAATTCGCGTGACGTATGGAACGAAGAGCTAGTCATTGGACCGTGTAATAAACAGATGACGCGTGTAGCTTGACAGCGAAGTTTAGTGAAAGTATTTGAGGTCTTAGCTCTGCCGCATACGTCGGATCAACGTTTAACAAATTTGCTATTGTCTCATGGAAATATGTATGCATATACGACGACTGTCCATTCACTGATAGAAATCTTTGTACTTCTAGCGCCATTTTACATGACTATCTGCAGTGAGAGTTGCCGCCTATAGACATCTGCAATCGACCCCAGATAAGATTAGAAGCCTACTCGAGGTCGACCACATATTCGTTGCTATCCCTGAGGACTTGGGAAGCCTCGAATGAGTATGTCTCCCTCACCACACCTTTCAAACTTCGGTAGATAACAGCGTGGCAATGGTGCTTCCGGAGTGTATCCACACGGTATTCTACTACCTTGAAAAGCTTAACAATAACACACGGAATATCTAATGGCAATCTGCTACAGTCTATAGAAGTTCAACGCCACAGTAATGGTCTATGTATCGCCGGCGTTGAGGATAACTTTTCTTTGTACCTTTTAAAAGGACCCCTTATCACAGCGCTCTGGGAATTCCTTTATGGATAGTCCATTCCACGATTTGCACGAATGCGAGATTACACATGTAAACATTCGCAGGGTATGCTATCAATTACACTAAGTTATGTATGACATCCGGTACGAACGACTTAATAACTGCAATCTATTATTATTAGTTTGCTTGTTGTTAATATTTTTACCGTCAACAGATAAAATGCAACTACGAGTAAATACCTTGCATTGTGTACAATCATTAAAATGTATTATGATTGCATAGATTTAATATCTAAGATTGTGATCAAATTGTATAAGGTGCTTCCTAAACTCTTGAAATTGTCAACGCATTCCTGTTGCTATTGTTTTAACTCTTATATGTATTTACTAAACGAGCATTAGAATAGATACGCGAAGATAAAACTTTTTGCTTTATCTCAAATATGACCAACATTTAAATCTTGTATCACGATCGTTTATACCCACACATATAACGAGAAATTATATTCTCGCGAGTAATTATATTTTATTATCAGGCATATACATCTTGTCATGTCAAAACATAAAATATATTTCCTTCACCACCAGTACCATCTGTTTTGACATGTAAACTGTGTATAACAGGAATATCTCCGAATGCGTCTGCGTTGGCTCAAAAGATTTTGCGATGCGGCGTGTCTTCAGATCGAAAATAAGTTTCTGAAACGCATTTAGCGTCCTGTTGCCTGCTTACTCATCCCAGATGCACGGATGCTATCGTCGTTTGCTCACAAAACGATGTGTTAAAATTAAACCCCAACTTTCCTTGTGATGGTCCAAGATGTACGCTAAAAAGCGGTTTTCAAACAATGGCTTTATTTACCAATACCAAGGGCCATGAAGGCGCTTATGATAATTAATTGTTTCCTTTCCGCACATGAAAAGTACTAGTCAATAGGTACTCTGGGGTTTAAATGTTATAAAATGTGTGCGACAGTGTTGCTTTACCACGTAGATTATTGTACTTTAAGATATAATTTGCATCCTAATGTAACGGAATAACAGTCAAAAATAAACGTTGCTGACAGAAATGAGAGTAACTCGTCTGTCAAGATCGTTTTTTTGTTACATTAACGTGACTTGATGCGAATGCATAAGTCATATTTTTATGTACATTTACGTTAATTCTGTAAAATCTACAATAAAAGCGCTATGTTCATTAGTTTTTCAAAACATTGCTTCCGCAATAAACGTTTCAAAGGTCGAAACTATTTCCGCATCATCAAATAGTCCATGGCTATAAAGCCTGTTGAACGCTTAAGGTAACAAGCTTCTGTTATATCACTATTGGCTTTATTAAGATCGATGTGAACAATGAATAGAAGGACAATGAATTATGTGCAATTGGCAAGAATTTGAAGTGACACAAAAGCGGACAGTGCAGTAAAATAACTTGTATACAAACAATAATAAATGAAATAAAACTCCAATTCAAAATGATATTAGTAAGGGCACTTAGTCTTTGCTTTAATCTTGGATTTGTCCTTTCTTCGTTTTATTTGAAGTGATAAAACTTTATTCGTTTTAAACTGCCTAAACTTGAAAGTTTGCGAATGTTTCCACGATGGAATTTAGATTTGGTTCTTATTTAGGCCCACTTGATTTTTGGGCGATTTCATACACCTTTGAAAATTATTATGGACAACCCGTTAACGTTACAGTCTCAGATTATTTCTCTCCTGTGCGTTCTCTGTTCTTGTGCGTATGGTAATGATAATGGTGCATTTATACCCATAAGCAGACACGGTCAGTGGCAAATTAATATCATATATTATCATTATATGCTATGTGTATGAATGGATCTTGCGGAATATATGTCAAAATATTGTAGAAAAAATAGGATTTTATCTGACACGGCACATTAAATATCTGTAGATATAATTGAGGCCTTAGACGGCATAAATAAAATTGGAACCGAGAGTCGCCATTCAAAATGCGAATCGCACATATCGAGAACTTTGTGTTAATGAATTGTGCGAAATATGAAATCTCATCCCACACACGGTAATGGATATTTCGCATTGCCTATCGAAAACAACTTTTCAGTAGGCCGGTTGCTACAACATATTCGTTCGACGTTTGCAATTTCGAGTCGACATAGTTTCGAAATCCAGGGCGAAGGTTCATTAGCAGCGTTCATTATGTGATTCATTCTCTCGATAACAACATAAAAACGTTTTATGTATAGTCGGTAAAGTTTTTCATGCTAAGGAAACAAAATTGCTACAAGCAGAGCTTTTAATGGCTTTGGAAATAATAAATCATATAGATTAAATACTTATAGATTGTCATATTTAGGAAACGTTGTCGGTCGTGAGTTAGATGGTTGATCGCTAGTGACTAAATATCATATGTGTTTCCGCTTACCTTTGAAGCACATTAAGCCGTCGGTCACGATTATTATCGTTGTATGACAGTAGTTAAATCTTGTTCGAGGCCTAATACTGAAGCCACAGCTCCTGATACTATTCTTCCTGCAGCCGCGAATATCGAATTCTGCTGCTAGTGTAGCCATATACTCGGGATATTCGTCGTTCTTTGAATTGCGCTAAAAACTGATAAAAATGGATAGCCGGGCATGACGAGCGGCAAGACAAGCAGCATATCTAGTAATGTATGATATTACGACGCTGTCGCTCTCCCTATAACTCTAGTCAATCGTCGAGTGTGTCTCTAGCATTATGGGCTTGAAAATATCCGACATAGGTTGACTACTCAACTAACCTGCTTCTGCATTTACATTGGAGTAACGTGGTGGAGTATGGTCCAGGCGACTACCAGTTTTAGGGGAGACTGGTATGAGCCAGTGAGACATGAAAATGCCAGTCAGACATCTTTAAAATGTATTGTTGCTATGTGTCAATTGTTGTTCCAGTAAAAAATCACGTAAGTGGACAAACAAGTGTTTTTCAACGATATCTATTTTGGTGAACGTGGCTAGTGTAGTGAGTAATGAAGCAAGAAGACGGTTCGCGAATATTTTAAACAACCTGTTTGTATGAAGCTACGTGTTGTTTCGGAATAATTAAGTGGCCGTCCGAGCACAAGTTGGTTGCAAAGGTGCCACATACTCTTACAAGTTGTCTCATCATACGAGAGGTTCTCAAACGTATTCCGAGTACCGGTCATTTTTAGAATCCACTATTTTCTTGCGAAAAATAGTCAATTTCTGCTCTTTGGTCATAAAAATTTCAACGATAAAAAATTAATTTGTAACTATCATGTGTCTTGTTAGTTGACAATAATAAATATAAGATTAAAAATCACCAGTCGCCACTCAAACTGCTTTAATGCTCCGTAATTTTCTCCCTTGCCTACTCTTGTAAATCTCTAGTGCCCACAAATGGACGTTATATCTCACTTTGAGAAACACTGCATTGTACCTGTACGTGCAAAATGAATTAATTCATTTAGAGGTTAAAGGTCTTTTGTGCGTGTTAGTTCCGGCGACTCTGTGTTGTGACTCAACAAACATCCGTACCATGAGATCTACCGATGACAGGTGACGTGACTTTAGTATTGTAACTAATCAGATCTGATGGAACTGACGTGACCGGAAGGTATGTGTGGATAGACTGCAAAAATATTGTATTACAAAATTTATTCTTTCGAATCAAAATTTTTGCTCAGTCTAAATAAATAGAGTCAGTGGATCCGATTTTTTTGTGACATATTTCCAAATTCCTTGCGAATGGAAGTTCTCTTTACGAATCATGTGCTTAGCTGGAATGTTATATTGTATTTTTTTTAACAGCAAACGATAAAATATGTTATTGACCGTAATTCTTTGTTAATATTCAATAAAGGTCTATAAATGGAAGTTATTAAGTAAAGTATTGACTTAATATTTTTTCTTTTATTTAATAAAGTTTGATTGTATTACATGTGTGCGGTTTTCAACATAATTATGTTAAAAACAAAAATAATCAACTTTTATATAATTTTATATACAACCCTGAAATCTTATGATGATGATAAAGATTTCTATTCCTGGGCTGAAACATTTTTTCTAATTTTAAAGTAGACAAGACTGCTCGCGCTACACTACAATGCTAGCTGCTAGTGCTATTTAAAACTAGTTTTTATGATCATAAAACTAGACCTCTTTGCAATACCGCTCGAAACAAATAGTTAATATTTCGTAAATAGGAACGATCAATGACGGTTACTTAACGTTGTTTCACGAATACTATTCAGTCGGGTATTGAGAGTTCATAACGTACCGTACATCGCGGAAGTTGAGAGTCACGCTTTTGAATTTAGACCACGCGTTTTACTGGCTGCTTTCCTCTTTCGTTTTGTCGTTTGCTGCTTTGTTCGATCGTGAGTCAGTTTTGCTTGGTTTCGCCTGCTCTTCTCTCGGAAGATGGAACGAGGAAGGATTCTTTTTGTTAATATGTTTCCTACTACGGCCTTTTGTTTAGGCACAACGGGCCGACCGGTTTTTGTCGCCTTCATCCTTGGGCGGGTGCCAACGCGCGAAAAATGCGCGTCGACGACAATGAGGATGTTTAACGACTGCGTTTTAAATTGGTCTATTGGGTTTAGTGGTCTTCCGCAGGTAACAAATTAAAATGTGTTGATTTTTTTTGTTTGTGTCGTAAGTCGTATTGTGTTATGGTTATTTACGATGTCTTTATAGGTGTGTTTGTTATTTGTAAATATTTCAAGTCTAGGATACTGTAGGCTCTTCTTCTCAAGACGGGTGTGGAACAAAGACTGAAAGCCTACTAACAAACTAACTACGAAGGAATGGTTGTCTAAACAAAGTCGTATTGCGTTACAGGAACTCTGCGTAAATACAGTTCCCTTTTATAAGAATAACTACTGTCGTGTGTTATATTTTTGAAAATATTTTTTCTTTGTAATAATTTCGTTTTCTCTCTAAACAAAGACTTACTATATACCTAAATTATGTAATAAATATTTAGCGCATACTTGGTAAAGAAGTGAGAAATCTGAAAATGGACGATATAGCTGTCTCTCAGAATTACCAAATAGAACTGATGACGAAGAAAGTTTTTCAAATGTAGAAACCCGGGTTGAGCAAAAGGAGTACATGATGCCCTCTCATAAGATCTATAGAATATATCTCGAAACCGCTGAATCTTATAGTCTCAGTTGGGATCAATTGAATTTAATCCCTTTTAAGTAGATAAATATATCCCTGCGTAGCCCGCACGTCAAAATACGATCAGTCTTACAGTAACTTATACGTAGCGTGTTGCGAACAAAGGGAAACATCCACTAACGAGATACAAGGGTGTCTTGTTGCATTAGCGACACTCGAGTCGGCGTAAGCTCAACAATCATGTTACCTTGGAAATGTCTTGAGAATACACTATGGTCTTCTCTCTCTAGTTATAGTATAGTAGTATTTCTTTCTTTGTTATCATATTTTTTTTGTCTTACGAATTATTACAAACATATAGTCTATCCAATCGTTATATTAGGTGGCCAGTGCGAATAACAGGCAGACAACGTCGTCGACCTATTGCTGTCCCGCTAGGCCGTAGTCTACCACGCTGGCCTATTGCAAATGGCACACGCCTTTGACAACTTATTTAAAAAACTCAAGCAGGTATACTTCCTCACAATATTCTTTTTCATCGTTAAACCAAGTGATAATAAATTTCTAATACGCACATAATTTTAAAATCACAGGTACGTTTATGCGTTATGGTTTGAACATCCCAGGCCGGTTCGATAGACCAACTTTCAGATAACTAGGCAGTCATTGATTTCCAGGCCTACACTAGTGCCTAAGTCAAATTAGCATATCAGCAGGTTAACACCGATTTAGGAACCCAAATTATTAAACTATTTCTAGTCTATGCTATCAACGTTGATATGAAACTTCTCAATATATGTAGTAGGTATAGCACGTTAGGGCCATCCTAAAATCTTGTGAAAAGTTGGTTTAATACCAACAGTAGTACTATCTACAGTCTATCTTTAAATGGGGAAATTACAGTTAAAAGCTACGGTGTACCTACACCATAGTACCTACTAAATAGAGCAATTTAGGTTAACTCTATAACTCATCCGGGCTCGGCCATGGCACGGTTTTGAAAATCTGTAAAGAGGAAAATACAGTAAAGCTTTTACATTGAGCTTCAGTTATAAATAATTCGGTTAAATTACCTTTATAAACTATTTCTTGTTTAACATGACCAAGATCCAAAGTCTGTTTAATATGAAGTAGGTGTGTAGGTATATGCCAGATAATGCTTTATACATACCTCTTCTTATAAATTACTCTGTTGACGTACAAGTCTTAAAAAAACAAATGAATAGGTATATATATATGCACTTAAGAAGCGCATGTCGAATAACGTAGAAGGTTCGTTCGGTAAAAATCTTATAGTACTTCTTTAATAAACTATAAAAACAAAGTTATTTTTGCGGTCGTTAACTCCGAACAACGTGTAATCGAAAGTAAATCCACAGATACTAGATATTTAACATTTTACTGCCGACAAAGTTCGAAAAGTAGGTAAAACATATTAAATACGAGCGATATTTATTCTTTGTGCTCTAATATTTTATTAAGAGGTTGCCAACGGGCACTTAAAGAAAACTTGCTTAACCGTTATTAAAAACGACGGAGACCTACAACTTGACATCGAAATACTCCAGTCTATAATTACACACACGATCGAGTACAGCAAGTGTTGGGAATGAGGACCGTTTATTATCGCGAATATTACTGCAAATGTTGCGTTACAATCTAACTGTACCGCGATCCGTTACAAAACGCACCGTTTGCACATCACTGATTCGACTCGATACATCGACTAAAGTTGAAAATCAAGTGTGTATACTCCTAAGTTCGTTTTGTTTTATATCGCGATGATTTACAATATACATTTTGTATAAGCATAAAGATGCATCTACAGATTAGAGGACATAATGTGATTTATTAAAATCTTCTTTAAGATGCCGTAATTAGCACGTTTCAAAAATTTGTAAATTCTGTGCTACTGCTCGGTGGTTTCTGCAAAAAAACGTTTATAAACAACTCGAGTACGTAAAAAAAATAGTGTTCAAAAAGTATGAAACTAGAAAAATTCTCATTCAAATTTTTCGGGGGTTGCTCGTAACCATATGCCATCTTGCCTCATAAGGATAAATTCTTAGTATGTAGTGGGGGGGTTAATTATTAAACTTATTTTTATAAAAGAATCCATTGTAGTTAAACTCTGGAAGCACCAACGATGCAATTATTTTCCCTCAAACAACAGAGTCACGCAGTTATAGTACTAGTAAAAATGTGAAATCAGACAGGTACTTCAAGATGAACACGGAATAAGGGAAAGCTATAGGTATTATGTTATCAACCTGTACACGCGACTTTGTTCACACGAAGGAACATTTAAGTTTTTGCTCATCCGGAATACTGTGTCGGAACTGTTTGACGAATATGTTACTTTTTGAGTGTCATTGTGTTGTCTAGGTATTAATATTGGCGTTGTTCGTCTCATGTTTCTAACTTAATCGTCTAGGTTAAAACTGCACCTGCGGTCAGTTTAGACGTGACCTCTATTCCTGTTGTAAATAGTTGACGTGTTTGTGGGTGGTAGGTGGGGTTTAAATAAACAGATCGTAAACTTATTGTTGTTAATTTTTTATCGTGAACAATGGTCGTGTTAAAGTTAATTGCATTTTAATAACATGTTAAAACTTCTGTGATAATACTCACTTACTTACTTGAAAAAGGAAGAGTGTCGAATCTCATCACTGGCTATATTTAACTGTTTTCGATCATTTTCTTATCTGAAAGGGCAACTCGTGGTCGGCCGTACACATATTTAAAATCGGATAATGGGTTCATAACCTTTTATACTTGGTTGTTGTGAAGTATGTAGTTGTATTATTGTATAATTTCCTCATCTTTGGAGTAAGCCGACATATTCTTATGTGCTTACGGAATGAGCGAAAAATAACTACCGTTCTATTGTGCTCCGGAAATTGCTTGTGTTCTATATATGTACATAAATATATCTAACACTTCCATATGGATATGAATCGTTCTTCACAATCTAGATTTAAAGAATGTTAAGAATTTTCTTGTTATGGCACGTTCAGGATACAGTTTTATGTAAACAGATTTTTATACAAATATAACTTATGTTGTTAAAGGAAATGAAATTGTATGACTATAAAATTCCAAAAATGTAGCGAAATAAATGAAAGAAACAAGTCTTGGTAATTAAATATTTTGGCTAAGTTATGTATCTTTTCTATTGTCCTATCTCTCTCATTTGAGTTAATACTAAAGTAAGGCTATCTATGTATGTAACGATAATGCGGGAGAAATTCGACTAGATTTAATTCGAGGTTCGTATAATGTAGAAAACTGCCATCTGTTCTTGAGTACTGGTATATCTTCACATAACACATTACCACAAATTGAAGCCTCAATGTCTGCATACTAAATCTGATATTGTTAATCCTTGAGTACCAGTAGCTAATAGATAGGATCGTGATCAAGATCCATAATTTAACTATAGTAACTTTTGTTGTGTCACGCGTTACAAAACTAACTATCTCTCCTTACCGTGGTCTGTTGCAACGCATTATGTATTCGCCTTAATGCCGTTTGTAGATCGAGCAACACTTGGGCAACAAGAATTATGTAACCGATTGTCCACTACGGCCAGCCTTGACCAATTCCAATTTCAGTAAGTTACCAAAAAATTTAATAATTCAATTGTTGTAAGCCGTTTCTTTAAATGGAAACGTTACACAAAAAGTGGCAATAAGGTCCGTTACAGTTCTACGATAATTTATTTTAATTCCATAATTTTTTACGTCTTTATATCTCCGCTTAATTTTTATTAATGCCTGGGATTTTTTGTTTTCGATATCTTTAATCCAAATCTGCGAGTTCTATTTCATTTGCTGCATTTGCATATTTATTAGTTCATTTTAGTTATTGAGTTTTATCCTCGTTTTGGAAGTTTGCTTCGTCGCTTCATAACAATTTTTTACAAGAAACGAATATTTAAATCAGTTTTTCACACTACAAAAATTGAATGTATCACAACATACTGCAATGTAATACGAGAACCTGAAAGTGATCAACTATGTCAGCGGTCATGGGTGGCCGGTGCATGTGTGGTCACGTGATCACCCTCGATGCATTCCAACCGAAACGATGAGCCGAATCTACCCGGTTTATCTTCGTTTTCAATGATAATGTAAGTGGTATCAACGAAGTGGTTACTAATGTGAAAAATTGACATGTTTTATTACTTGTATCTACGTGGAAGGCAAACATTGTGAGGAAATCTACGTCTGAGAGTAGGTATTTATAAAATCTCAAAAGTGTGTGAAGTCTACCGTATAGTCGATAGTTGTAGTCTTAATTCTGTAATTCTCCATCGAACTAATCTCTTTGACAATTACTATCCTATTATAAAAAAAATATCTAATATAAGCCGACCGCAGCGCAAGATTTAAGACACAAATTTTACAAAACAGTTGTTAGTAATGTAAAGAAAGAGTTGTATAGAGTTTTAATATTTTATAATGCTTCTTATTAAACAAGCTCGTGTCGTCATACCGAGCAAATAAAGTCCTACGTTGCGATAACCTCTATCACACAATAACACTGCTATCGCGTAGGTAATTTCCCGTAGGTATTTGATAAGTGTATCTGTTCCCAATTAATACTAATTACTTTTATTTTTTTTTCAAATTTCTCGTCGTCTACAGAATTAGTCATTGGCATTCCGTTGAACCAGTAGTTTGGGTATGAAAAAATCTTATAACGTTAGCTCATGACTCATATTTAATTTATTGTAAAATTAATGATACCGCTACAAAAATACGTTGGATACGGGGATATTTTCGTGAATCACAATGACGATAATGTATTATTTATTGTTTTATCCATACAATTTATTCCAATAGATTAGACTATTGTCATTGATGTAGGTGTAATGTCTCTTTTACACCATTAAAATCAGAAGACAGCAGCTTTTAAAACTGCTGTTACTAGGCAGGTGTGGCGGTGGAGCCTCCGGAGTCGAACCACAAAGAATTATACCAATTTATAAAACTTGAAAGTTTGCTCCAATTTAGTTTCATTCATGCTCAACAGATAAATCCATCCATATCTCGTTTCTTATACAAGCGTTAAATTCTTCCAGTATTAAGTAGCAACCTGTATCTTACTTCACCTACTGTTAATAATTTTGATACATATATAAAAGGGGTTACTATAACATATAAGAGGGGTTTTCCTTTTATATTAATTAGTTGCAAAATTCCCAAGAATTATTTATGTATTAATGTTATCTTTGAGAAGTAAGACTGTCTTATCACGCGCTTTTTATTATTGTGTTTCTCTGGTTTCAGCAATTATCCAGATAAATTGATATCAGTTACTTGGTTTCTTCTGATTTGTTCTCTAGAATTTTCTTTATGAGTGTTTTTATAGCCTTAGTAGACTTGTTGAGGAGCTGAGAGAGACCTGAGTAGTAGCTTAAGCTACTGCATATATCGTATTTTTGTGCATTTCGAATAGCAGTTAAATTGTCGGTTGTGGATGCTAAGAGCAGCAGGTCACCCGAGGCCCTTATCAGTGGCTGTAATTAATTGTGGTCCTATAATCTTAGATTAGCACAGTAAAATGAGAGGGAGTCGTTACGTCAATTTAAGTCATATTTTTAATCTTTATCTTCAGAATCTTTCTAAACACGACTTGTTCGTCATAATAATTAGTTAAGACAATCTATTATACCATGTCTTAAATCATGTTTTTATTTTATACTCCGAGCAAACGTACGTACTAAAATGGGTCTTTTAAAGTTTTAGACCACATTTAAACATTCTAACCAAATAAATATAGAGACAACGGAGTACAGTCAATAGTAGCAACATTTACCCATTCCTTTGAAATTGGAAACGAACTTTCATCAAAGAGCTCTGGAGACTTAGGGATCCAATGAATTTAACCCTCGGAAAATCTATTCAGGATGATAGAATCCTTAACTGTGTGAGTTTAGGTTCAAAATGCTGTGGGCAGATGGTATTAGCATACCATAAATTACGCTAACTGGACCGTTTACGCTTACTGTGAACGCTAATATTTCAGTCGCTTACGGTAAATTAACTGAAAAAGGTCCGTTTGAGTTTCAGGTAAACAAGTTACACTTTCCAGATGAGAAATATCGCATCGCAAAGCAATTCTAAGTAGTCATTATGAAATTTCTATGCGTTCATGAATTTTACTTTGAAGTGATCGTTTACAACGTGTAAAATAACAGTAATTTATTTTAATATTTGTATAAGTTACTGTTACGTAAAATCGGCGTGTCTTTCATTAGCATGGAATGTCTCAAGTTGCTTTTCTGCAAGTATTCAAAATCCTCAACCGGCTTTAAACTAAAAAAACACCTTTCTTCATACGTTCGGCATATACATTCTGTTCTTTATAAAATGCCTTTAAATCTTTGACTTTGAATACAAGAGATAGAACAGACCTATAATCAAAAGGAAACAATACCTTTTGTACTCCACGTCGACAAGATGGCAATGACATTCGCAAGCGGTCCTACGAGTCCGGATCAAGACATGTTCATAGTACCGCATTTCGAACGCGTAATTAAAAGCCAGAGTGATCGTCATCATGATTAAGCAGTTCTGAATTACATACAGTGGTTATTTATAAATGGGCCGATCAAGATCAAGATTGGCCGGTCCATTCAACAAGACAAGATATGAGTGAATAAGATTTGTTTTTATAAGCTTTTATTTAAATCATGTATTAAAACGAACTAACGAGTTGAATTTGACAAGCCTAAACATAAGGAGGATATCTTGTTTTGGTGAGATGTTGCTATGGCCAGCTGCCGTCATCGTATCCGATGTTACACAAGTAGTTATTTCAAATTTCAGTTCAATCGGAATCGGCATGATACTTCATGATCGGTAAATCTTATAAGTATTTTTTTATCGTAGTAAAAAAAATACTAAATAAGATTTACCGATACACACAAACATGACAAGTTAATAAAAGGCTTGTATTTATCAGCAAAAAAAGTTGTTGTCTAGTTTATATTCAAACTGTGTGTTACTTTGTGATTTAGTAGTCATGGATCGGCTGAATAAGTGTTATTTTAATTTGATAAAACCTGTCGTCTACCGTAATCCTTTTAATTGATTCGTATCTGGTTCCAGTAACATAAAGCATAATAAGTGTTTATGCGTGAAGTCATAATAGAGTATCCAGTATAGTCACTTACTACTACTAGTAATGTAGTTTGCGATGTACTGATGCTGAAAGTTACGTTGTACATAATAGATAGTTTGAAGAGTTTTACAATGATCCGTTTTAGATGATTGCGCTTTTTACAATATAAAATATTGTAAGTCGATCAATATTTTTAATCGCATTAATATTGTGACTGACAATTTGTAAGTGCAATATAAATACATTTATATATATACAAAACAAATATATTTCATTTATTTATTGTTTGTCATTTTAAGGGAAAACGTGTATCGAGAATTTTACAATAACAGGTAGATGAACCTGCGTTTACGATTTAAGAAACGAACCTTGCGCGGTTCAAGTTCGACGATTAAAAAATGTGCGTCATGACATGATGACCATGACGATTAGTCGATGAACGTAGTAAGCAGGTAAGCACTACGTTTTCTTTGATGTTTCTGTAACGTAGAATAAGTAGGTGCCCGTATTGAGTTACCAAACCGGACTGTTGATGACAAAAAATAACGAAATATAATCACACACTTGTGCCTGTGTTTTTTGTTGTGAGTTACTACACTGGTTTATTTTCTAGTAAGTGTAAGTATTGTAACCGTATGATAGAAACAGTAATATTATTTTATAATATAGTAAGACTTTTGTATATCTTTCTGGTAGGTAAGTGGCACGTTGACTTTAATTTCTTAATTATATTTGGTTGTTTTGGTTAAATGAGATGATAAGAATTTTATTTTATTAATGATGAACATAGCGTCGCCTATTGGAGTCAAATTTTATAATATGATTTTTTTTATTGGCATTTGCCGCTTAGCCAACATATATGTATGTATTATGTATAATATGTACAAATTATATATTCTCTAGTATACCCTTTACCTTAAACTAGTACTTAGTACTAGAACAACTGTTATAAAATTTGCTATTACTATTATTGTTAGATTCAAACTGTTTCCAAGACATAGCCATAGGAACGAACTACTGTAATAAATTTTAAAAACAGGTTTTTAATTATAGACAGGTGTAATTTATATTTGACATAACTATAGATTTGAAGCAAATATACCGGGCTATATAGATGAACTGGACTCGTGCTTTTTTTTTTAATTAAGTACCTAGGCAGTTTTCAGTTTTGAGAATTATCATTTTTAGTTCTATTTTATTTTATCTAGAATATTTCTTCCCAATGTTCTCTATGCTCTGCTATAATTCTTATCTTTTCATCACTTATAAATGTAGTTTTTGTTCCAAAATTTTTTATGAACTTGTCACAACGATTGACCTCGTAGAAAGTGTGTCATTTTGCGCCCACATGGTTACTTCTCTGTCAACGAACGGCCCAGATTGTTATCTTATCGTATCAAGAACATCTTATATATAAAATTTCCATGTCATAATGTTAGTTACCGTACTC
>DWRA01000321.1:0-27144 GCA_018250295.1 Spathilepia clonius | reverse complement strand
ACGCACATAACTTCGAAAAATCAGAGGCGTGCCTGGGGTTTGAACCTCGGACCCCTCGACTGAGAGGCCGTAATTCAACACTAGGCTATCACAGCACTAGTACATAATTGTGTTATTTGTGCTCTTATACTTCATTGGTTATACATTGTGAAATAACATACTGTAAACCTTAATAATCATATGTACTTTTCCTTCATATAGGTGATCTCGCACCACGACTTATTGATGAATTAGCGTCACTAGTTGATGAAGTGTTCGTACCCTTGCTGTCTAATCCTTTAAATCATGAAGGGTGGCCTCTTGTTGTTTCCCAGGACATTCTCAAACAAATACATAATCTTAAAAGTACTGTTTATGAGGTAAGTGCCTAAAATACCTAATTATCGTTAGGTACGTAACATATTAAATATTTAATTCGATGTAGGTAAAATATTTGTAAGCGTGCTAATTAACACTTAATCTAAATTATTAGTTCAAACGAAATAGCAATTAAATTTATTTAAAGGCAGGTATTCAGTTTGCTGTGTCGAAATTATTTTTATACGATATTTCTTACTGAATATACTACCTTACGCAACACATATTTGCATTCCAAATCATATATATATTTTAACTAAATCTTGAACCTTTTTAAAAAATCTGAAATAGGTAAAAGGTAAAGTGAACGGGCAAACAGTTCTCCCGATGCCAGTAGGTGTGGAGCTGGTCCACGAGGCGGAGAAAGAAGTGCTTAAGGGTGTGGAGGTAGACCTCTACCTAAAGAGTGCTATTGAGGGTGTCGTTATCAAGTGGGCGCAGCAGATCAACGATGTCATGATGGAGGATTCGTCGCAGGCCTTCGACAATGGACAGAATCCCTTGCCGAGCGTTGGTTAGAAAGTTTTACCTATTTCAATAATAAATGTTCCAAATTACGCCTAGCAGTAGGTACTATTCTTAGTAACAGAAATTCAAAATTAAGTGAGTCATAAAATAATAAGTACATCAATAATAATAGTAAGAATACAGAAGTGTAGACCAGAAGAGAATCTATTACGGAAGGGCTTTATGCAACAGAAGACCAGTAATGTTTGATTGAGGGATAATAAGTTACGTTTAGAATACATTTGTACTTTAGTTAGTAGTTACTTGGTACTAGAATACATATAGTAATAACTATTTTAATGACTAATAAATGTAATCGGTGAAATTTATAAATATGCATCTGAATGTCTCTCGAGAAACTTAGAGATTGAGTAGACGTGATTATACTAACTAGCAATTTTCATTAAATAGTAAATTTACCTGTAATGATACCGTAGAAATACTGTTAATAGCACGGTTGAGGAAAACCATGAAATTGACTGGACGACGTTCGTATCGTCAACTTTCTTTTATACTTACTCGTATCTAAACGCAAAAAATATTCATGTTACAAGTTCTTAAGGTGCCGCTGCTATTAATTTTAATCAGAACACATTACTTGCAATCAGTCACATTCCTTATTTTACGGAATGCAAAAGGGAAATCACCATGTTTATATATTTTTCGGAGAGATTAGACTTTTTAAGGGTTTTATTCATAAAATACAACGAATGTGTAAGTTTTCTTTTCGAGGTTATGTCGAATAAATTCGTAAAGTAGTATACCTACAATTAGTCTCGTTCACAGGAAATTTCTAATTTCCTTAATAACTATGGTATTTATAAAACGTGAAATTTTAGAAGGGGATTCTTAACTTTACTTTATATTTTTGATATAGACTCTCTTATACAAGCAACATGTTTATTATAAAGATGTTTTGTTACTTACAGAACTTGCATTTTGGAAATCTAGATTGAGTAATTTGAATTATATTTACGATCAATTACGCACAGAAAGAGTGCGTTGCATGGCAGTTATTTTGGAGAAGACAACTTCTGCCTATTACCCATGCTTCAGTCGCCTCTTCAAAAATATTGTTTCAGGTACTTTTCAATTAATTCTACTGATCTGAAATTCAGAAAGGTCTAAAGATTTTTCTTTAAGTGTTTTATTTTTGCTTGTCACAAATGTCTGTTATTTATATTTGTAGCATTGGCAGAAGCACGAGAGATTGATTTATATTTGAGGACATTGGAGAAACATTTCCAAGTTTTGGAAGATACTGACTTTACTGAATGTCAACCGTTATTCCGTCCTTTATTCCACGTCATTTGTATGGTGTGGAGGGATTCTAAGTACTATTGCAGTTCATCGAAGCTCATGGTTTTAATAAAACAAATTTGTAACTTGCTCATATATCAGGTAAAAAAATAACCTTAAAAGTATTTATGTAAATATTCTTAGTGTCAGTTAATAATCTTCAAATGTAACGATTTTTTAGGCAAAAAAATGTTTAGATCCGAGTACGCTATTCCATAGCGACATCGACGAAGCTAGACAACGGATCCAACTGACAATAGACATATTGAAGAAATTCCGACACACCTTCGACTACTTCAAGGAGAATCTGCCGAGTTATTTTGTTGACAGAGATGTTATTCCTTGGACATTTCATCCAAATGTCGTATTCGAAAGGATGAATAAATTCCTGGATAGATTAAACACAATACAATGGTTCTTTAAAACTGTTCTAGAATTTCAAAAGCTAGAAAAAATTGAAATAGGTGGCATGAAAGGTCGAGTTTTAGGAGGACAGATCAGAGAGATTTCTGCAGAATTTGATTCCTATTTCCATGCCTTTGCTTCGAAATCTTATGATGTCCTTGATCCTGATGATCAAACTTTTAATGAAGACTTCAAGGAATTTCAAGAGAATATAATAGATTTGGATTTAAAATTGTCCACCGTCCTTGCTGAATCTTTTGACAATTGCTCTACTTTAGAAGCAATATTTAAGGTATTTATAAGAAACAATATTTGAAGCAATATTTAAGTCAGAGAAATAAAATAAATGATAAGTATATTATTTTAATATTTAATATAATACATAAAGCATTTTTTATTTCAGTTGATTGATATTGTAGGATCAGTTCTGGACAGACCTCTTATAAAAAATGAATTTACAGCTAAGTATTGCGAAATTATCGTCATGCTACGCAAAGAGATCGTTATTTGTGAAGTAAGTTATTGTAAACAAGTTTGTCTTTTTACGATACATTATATATTTTGGCTATTTAATTACACTCTATTCGGAAATGTATAACGAAATTATGGATCAACTGCAAAGTTGTAAATACTGTTAAGTCTTTAGAATGTACGAATCAAAGAATAAATTATTTTAGTAAAAGAAATGTTAAAATAAAATAAAAATACTCAGTCAGTCCCTTGAACTTTTCTATGTAATTTTGAACTCTGACGTCACCAGCGGTGCCTCGTGCGTTTTCGCGCTTAATTCAATAAAGGCAACAAAAATGCTATGGCGTTAATGCTTAATTATTGCTGCTAAATTTGCTGAAAAATTGTTATTTTTTCAAATAGTATACGTGTATATTGTGCAAGGGAATTAAAAATCTGTCATTGTGCCCATTATTATTGGTATGACATAAAAATTTCGTTGGAACAGGCTAGTTAAAAGCACCAGCAGAATTTTCTTCTCTTACAGGATTTGTTCAGCGAGCAAAACAATCGCCTCCAGAAGTACGGCCACATGGAGGTGGACGCATTCATGCCGCCCATCGCAGGCGGACTGCTCTACATGACCATGCTAGCTACAAGGATATCTAAGCCTATAGCTAGCTTTCGCAATTTGCCGCACCCGTAAGTATTTAAGCTGGGTGGGGCAAATTGCGAAAGCTGATTATTTGCTTGCATTCTTCCTAGAATACATCAAATGTTTGGGCCAATCAGGGTACAATTTTGACTATTTTAAAATAAAGCATTAGAATTTCGAGATAAGGAAGATAGTGAAGTACAATGTATTGCTTTGGTTTAGTTCACTATAGGCAATAAATAGTCAGATTAAGATCCTTTTATGTACGATTAATGCACGTTAAGACGCGAGTGATTATTCACACCATATATTTCATCCCATATATATAGAAAAACGTCGCAACTTAAAAATGAACAAAACTAAAAGGAAATAAACATTTACGTACAGGATAAAAGAAACGGATGATGCGGTAAAAATTTTTGCTCGATATGAGAAACTTATTGATGATATAAATGAATTTAAGAAAAAATATTTTAATGATTGGGCTGAAAATATCCCCAAGATAATTGAAGACAAAACCAATAATACAATATTATCGAGACAAGGATCCGATCTTATTTTAAATTTTAGTCCTGCGGTAAGTATATTTTTTATTAAATAGTACCGTTTTTTAATCAATCAGAGATATTCAGGCCTTGTATAGGTGCGTATAGGCATGAGCTATAAGTAATAATGAGGAGTTGGTACTATAAAGTATTGTTTGACATTTTGTAGCTCTTAGATCTAATGAAGGAGGTTCATCATCTGCGCACCAACCCTGATGTACGACATTTATTGCCGAACGAAAGCAAGGAATTATTCGAAAAACAGGAAGTTTATAGGCAATATAGGATAAATCTCGGAATTACAATCGATTGGTATAATCAAATACGAAAAAATAGTCAAAAAGTAGAGTTCGATTTAGTTGAAGACGAAATCAAAGCAATCGATGAAAGGATTGAAATGGCACAAAACGAGTTGAATTGGAATTCAAAAGGTGAAAAATAATATATAAAATCTAAAACTATAATATTATTTACAAATATTTAATTAACTTTAATTTACAGATCTTTGGAATTGCTTGCAAGAACTACATAAACTAGTAGGAAGTTTGTATGAGCGTATGTCAAAAATTCAAGATAATTTAAAGGAAATGAAAGATATTATGAAGACTTGGTCTTCGCAACCACTATTTGAAAGAAAAGAGGGCAAAAAGGTAATATGAATGATTCCTTGTAGCACTTATACATGATTAGTTGTAGTTATTTAATAACATGTATAATATTTATTTATCACTTATAGGATACACTTTTAAATTTAGAAGATCGTCAAGACAAAATAAATAAGCGATACAGTGATATTCGCGAAACAGCCGATCGTATCAAAGTTTTGCTTAAAGAAAACATGGAAATGTTTAATATGCAAGATAATCAGGAATGTGAAATTTGGCAGTCATATGTTTCATTTATTGATAATTTATATGAAGAAGCACTTTTTAAATGTATTGCTTGCAGGTAAATATACAAAAAAATAGCTGTCTATTGTGTCTAGTTTAAATAAAACAGGAAGAAATAAATTATTTATTTCTTGAATTTCAGTATGGGCTATATATCTGAACACATGAATCCCAAAAATAAACTTGCTCCGTTATTCGAAGCTCAACTAGAATTATGGGAACCTGATATGGTGTTTGTACCAAGCCTAGACCCCAGTGATGAGAAAGGATTCACTGCAATGATTGATAATCTAATTAATGATATATTAAAAATGTCATCATTGATTGAAAGAATAGACTCTACGAAAGAGGAATCATATGAAGATCAAATCGTAAGTAATGACGATATGGTGGAAATGAAAGACGACATTTTAAATGGAATAGACAGAGTTATCGAAGAAGCAAGTGATTTTTGTAAAACATTTGAGAATTATTCATACCTTTGGTTGGAAGAGAGAGATGCTATCATGGAAGTTTTTTTAATGTATGGGAGGATATTGACTGCTGAAGAGATAGATAGAATTGGATCGGAGGATAAAGATGTCCAACCTCCAGTACCATGCACTCCGAAAATGGAAGCGTTCAGAGAACAAATTGATCACTATGAAAACCTTTTCTTGGATATAGAGGACATGGATTCGCATAAAGTATTTAACTCCTGGTTTCAGGTAACCATTCGATTTAAATGCGTCAATCGTAATTAAATGAAAAACAAAGTTTTTATTTTAAATAAAATGATAATGTTTTCTATAGTTCACGTAATATTTATTCCTTAGGTGGACATTAGGCCCTTTCGTCAAGCTCTTTTGAATACAGTTCGAAAATGGGGAAATATGTATAAAGAACATTTGGTTAATAATGTAACGTCTAGCCTTACTGATTTAGGCAATTTTATCCATGAGGCCGATGAAGGTAACATATGTGCCTATATAACAATATTTTGCAAGTTATCTAGTAATTAAATACATTACATTTTATTTTCACTGTTTTAGGCTTACTTCAGCCAGTGCCAGAGGGCAATTATGACGCTCTTGTTACTGTAATGGGTTACTTAATGCACGTTAAAGATAGAACTGCAACAACAGACGATATGTTTCAACCCTTGACAGAAACTATAGAGTTACTAAAATTTTACGATATGGATATTCCTGAAGAAGTGAATGTCCTTTTGCAAGTTAGTGTTTTCATTATAGCATCATCGTAATATCAACGAGTTACGTAAACACATGGCATGAACATATTATAATACAATTTTATTTTATCCGAAGGAACTACCAGAGCAATGGCAGTCAACAAAAAAACTCGCTTTGACGGTAAAACAACAAGTTGCTCCGCTGCAAGCAGCTGAAGTGTCTTGTATTCGAAAGAAAATTACTACTTTTGACTTACACGTCACATATTATAGAGAAGTTTTCAAGAGATACGACGTATGTGGCCTTATTATCCACCCTAACTATGTTATATTTAATTATTGCTCTATTATTTTATAATATACTTAGAATAATCTTTAACAGTTTTTCAAATACGAGTGCGAAGATCCATATGCAGTAATGTCGAGGGTTGACAACGAAATGTTGCACTTGGAAGACGAAATGAAGAATATACAAGAATCCGGTTCGTTATTTGAGGTGAACGTGCCAGAATTCAAATTATTAAAACAATGTCGAAAAGAATTGAGAATGCTGAAGGTAAGTCATGTTATTTGATCGTAATACTAATTGAAGTGAAGGCGGTAGAATCGTTTATGGCTCGACCACCGGCGGCACCACCGCCATACATATTTCTGCATAATAACAGCAGTGTTAAGCGCTGCTGTTTTCTGGTTTGAAGAGTGTGGTAAGGGAGACCGACTTATCCTAGGCATTCCAACTTAGTCCTCGACAACGCATCTGTGGTCCACCCCAGGTATGATTATAGTTTTATCTAGTGTGGATTACAAATGTCCATGGGCGGCAGTTGCCACTTACCATTAGGTGAACTGCATGCTTGTTTGCTACTCCATCATATAAAAAAATAATGAAGAATGTAATAATTGAATATGAATTTTTAGCAACTTTGGGACTATGTGTATATAGTAAGAACAAGTATAGAAGATTGGAAAACAACACCTTGGCGTAAGATAGATGTAGAAAATATGGATATTGAATGTAAGAAATTTGCTAAAGAGATACGTTTGTTGGATAAAGAAATGAGGAGGTAAAAGAATATTTTCCAGAATGAAATTTATTTTTAATATAGTCAAAATATTACGAGAAATCTAAATGTTATTATTTCAGTTGGGACACGTACATTAATTTAGAAGCTACTGTTAAAAACATGCTAACTTCTTTAAGAGCTGTTGGTGAACTTCAAAATCCTGCTATAAGAGAAAGGCATTGGGATCAACTAATGAGAACCACGAAGGTAACATGCTTAGAACAGGAAAAATATGGAAAATTTGTAAAATATATCCAGTGTAAATATTTTCATTATGTGTGCCTTGTGTTTTTTATATTGGGTCGTTAATGGTTTTTATTTTACTGTTATGCAATTCGCATGTTTGTGTGCAACATGATTTATCTAAACAATGGCATGCAAATATTCCTTTTGTTTTAAAATTTATTTTGGCTCATGAATGTCATGACTGCATAAAAGGGAATGCCATTACGTTTATTGTATATAAATATTTTTATAATATTTATGAATGTGTGGAATGTTATGTTTTGGGAATGTAAATATATTTATTATCCACAGAGCTTAGCTGCATTACCACCTGAACTCACTGTAAGTATAACCAAGCCTGATTTTTGTAACTAATGTTCGTGTTTCACGTGTGTCACATGCTTATGATGTTTGATGTTTTATTTTAATGTCACGACACGTGTACAAAGTTCAAAACTGTTATCATTTTCTTAAATAGATTTAACACAGTCATGTATTACGTATTATATTAATTTTGATTATATGACGTGTAATAGGTGAGAATCGTCATGGACAAAAATACCACGCTGGCAGATTTATTAGCATTGAATTTGCACGAATGTGAAGATGAAGTTAAAAATATAGTAGATAAAGCGGTAAAGGAAATGTCCATGGAAAAAATTCTTAAGGACCTTAATACAACTTGGAGTGGAATGGAATTTGAACAAGAAATGCATACAAGGACTGGGTGTGTTCTCTTAAGGGCAAGTGAAGAACTTATTGAAACCCTAGAAGAGAATCAGGTAAACAAAAAATGTAAATATTCTTGAAATTATAGCAATAACAATACTCAACTGCTCAACTAACATTAAAATAAATCTGTTTTAGGTGCAACTTCAAAATCTTATTACTTCAAAGTTCATAGCTCACTTCTTAGAAGAAGTTTCAAGCTGGCAGCAAAAACTCTCAATAGCTGATCAAGTCATAACAGTATGGTTTGAAGTTCAGAGAACTTGGACACATTTAGAAAGCATATTCATGAGTTCAGAAGATATACGTAAACAACTTCCGGAAGATTCAACTAGATTTGACAGAATAGATGCAGAGTTTAAAGTATGTGACACGGCAATTTCATCACTTTAATTTATAGTGTACTATACTTATAAAACATTCCTTTGTTGACAGATACTATCAAAAGACATGTCCAAAACCCCAAATGTTGTAAAAGGTACTAACAAAGAAGGTCTAGTAGCTACACTTGATAGTTTGCAAAAGGATTTAGTCATATGTGAAAAGGCTTTGGCTGAGTATTTGGAAACTAAAAGACTTGCGTTTCCGAGGTTTTATTTCGTATCTTCAGCTGATTTGTTAGACATTCTATCAAATGGAAACCAAGCAGATTTGGTTATAAGGTCAGTATACTACATTCTAATTAAAAATTAAGGTGACATTTTTGGAATGCATTTCTTATTCTTAATTTTTCAGGCATTTGACGAAATTATTTGATTCTATAGCAAAACTTAAGTTTAATGAAAATGATAAACCTGGTGAGAAAGTTGCTACTGGTATGATTGCAAAAGATGGAGAACTCGTACCTTTTCATGGAACTTGTGATTGTACCGGAGCGGTACGTGCAATGTTTTAATTTTTTAATACTTATTATTTATATTAAACTTATTTTATATGGCATATGATGATATTACAGGTTGAAATATGGCTTAATCGAATGCAAGACATAATGAGGTCAACAATTCGTCAATACTTTGGGGAAGCAATAGTTTCGTATGAAGAAAAACCACGAGAGCAGTGGCTCTTTGATTTTATGGCGCAAGTGTCCCTATGTTGTTCGCAAATTTGGTGGACTACTGAAGTAAATATAGCTTTTGCTAGACTAGAAGAAGGATACGATAATGCTCTCAAAGATTATTACAAAAAACAATTAGCTCAACTTAGTACATTGATCACATTGTTGATCGGTGAGCTTAGTAAACAAGATCGTCAGAAAATTATGACAATTTGTACAATAGATGTACATTCTAGAGATGTTGTAAGTAAACTGATTCAGGGTAAAGTGGAAGCAGGATCGGCGTTCCAGTGGCAATCGCAGCTACGACACAGGTTCTGAGAAATCTGCTTAATAAGTATCATCTGCACCTAACAGTCACAGGTTATTTCACTATTCATGCTTTATGAGTTGGCGTACATTCAAATACATTATAATCCATGAAACATTGAATTTTGGTATTTAATAAGTTCATTGCCACGTATTATTATCAGGCAATGACTACTTTAGTTTTAACTATTTTCAGGTGGGGTGATAAAGAGTCACATTGTTTCGCTAATATCTGTGACGCTCAATTTAGGTATAGCTACGAGTACTTGGGGAACACACCGAGGTTGGTGATCACTCCATTAACTGATCGTTGTTATATTACGTTGACTCAGGTAAAGTCATGTGAAAATTTACTGATTACTTGAGTTTTCGTTCACGTATTTTTGGATAAATATAGGATGTTTTTTTGTTCTTTTCAGTCTCTACATTTAATTATGGGCGGAGGGCCAGCTGGACCTGCTGGTACAGGTAAAACTGAGACCACAAAAGATTTAGGAAGGGCTTTGGGTATTATGGTATACGTATTCAATTGTTCCGAACAAATGGATTATCAGGTCAACATTTTGTATGAGTTATATAGTATATATTTATTTACCTCTTATTTAGTGTGATATAAAACTTATTTGTTTTGCAGTCGTGTGGCAATATTTATAAGGGCTTAGCACAGACAGGAGCATGGGGCTGTTTTGACGAGTTCAACAGAATATCGGTTGAAGTATTATCCGTAGTTGCTGTACAAGTGAAATCTGTTCAGTATGCCATACGGTAACATTAGATTCTGGTATTTTAATTTGAAACCAGATTACTATTATTAGTAGTAGTAGTTATTATGTACTTATTACGTTTTGAAATAATTCCGTAATATTATTACAGTGACAAGAAGGAGAAATTTAACTTCATGGGTGAAATAATTGTGTTAGTACCAACAGTTGGTATTTTTATAACTATGAATCCAGGATACGCAGGTAGAACTGAACTGCCTGAAAATCTAAAGGCTCTCTTCAGACCTTGCGCCATGGTTGTTCCTGACTTTGAATTAATTTGTGAAATCATGTTAGTTGCCGAGGGTTTCCAAGATGCTAAAATATTAGCAAGGAAATTTATAACTCTGTACACGTTATGCAAAGAGTTATTGTCTAAACAAGATCATTATGACTGGGGGCTACGTGCCATTAAGTCTGTCCTTGTCGTTGCTGGTTCTTTAAAGGTATCATTATTGTTTTCTTTTATTATATGCAAAGTACATATAGTCACTTGTAAAAAATTGGTATGATCTTATAACTACTATTTTTGCCAGAGAGGTGATCCTGGTAGACCCGAGGAAGAAGTATTGATGAGAACACTACGAGATTTCAATATACCAAAAATAGTAACAGATGATATGCCTGTTTTCATGGGTTTAATTGGCGACCTGTTTCCTGCTCTTGAAGTACCAAGAAAGAGAGATTTAGAGTTTGAAAGGACCGTGAAACAAGCTGCCATGGACTTAATGCTCCAACCGGAAGATAATTTTATTCTTAAAGTAGTTCAATTAGAAGAATTACTGGAAGTACGCCATTCAGTATTTATAGTTGGTAATGCGGGTACCGGCAAAACGCAGGTGTGGAAAACACTTTTTAAAACATATCAGAATTTAAGAAAGAAACCTATTTATAATGATCTAAATCCAAAAGCGGTGACTAATGACGAATTGTTTGGTATTATAAATCCCGCTACAAGAGAATGGAAAGACGGGTTATTCTCGGTCATTATGAGAGATCAAGCAAATATTGTAGGAGAGAATCCTAAATGGATTTTGTTGGATGGAGACATAGACCCAATGTGGATTGAGTCCTTAAACACTGTTATGGATGACAACAAAATATTAACTTTAGCCAGTAATGAAAGAATTGCGCTAACGCCAACTATGAGACTCATGTTTGAAATTTCCAATCTTCGTACTGCGACGCCCGCTACTGTATCAAGAGCTGGTATTTTGTACATTAACCCACAAGACTTGGGTTGGAACCCGTACGTATTATTTTGTAGTTGTAAAATATTTTTTTGCATGTTATACAGAAGCTTCTGGACTAAATTTTCGAGTTGTGCATACAATTATAGTGCTTATTTTATAAATCAATTTGAATTTCAGCTACGTCACTAGCTGGGTGGAGACTAGGAAGATCCCAGCAGAAAAATCTAACTTGGTCATATTGTTCGACAAATATATTCCGCCCTGTTTGGAGACAGTGAGGAACAGATTTAAGAAGATAACGCCTATAGCTGATATGGCACACGTACAAATGCTTTGTCATCTACTCAACTGTTTGCTTGTACCAGAGAATACCCCACCGGATTGCCCTAAAGATTGGCATGATATATATTTTGTGTTTGCTTGTGTTTGGGCTTTTGGATCTGCTATGTTTCAAGACACTAATGTTGATTATCGAGTTGGTGAGTTTACAGATAGATCTCTCTTTCTCTCTCTCTCTCTCTCGATCTCTCCTTATTTTATATACTTAAATAAAGGTGCATGTATTTGCTTTTGCAGAATTTACGAAGTGGTGGGTCAACGAATTTAAGAATGTTAAATTCCCTGCCGGTGGTACTGTATTCGATTATTATATTGATTCTGAAACAAAACAATTTACGCCTTGGACTGAGAAAATCACTAAATTTGAATTAGACACGGATATTCCTCTTCAGGTACCTAATTTGTATTGTTAAACAAAATATATTAATTATGAAAATAATTGATTTAAGTTCTCATACATATATTTTTTTATTAATTATTTATTTCAGGCCGTCCTTGTACCTACAGCAGAAACAATACGAATTAGATTCTTTTTGGATCTCCTGATGAAAAATAAACACCCTGTAATGTTGGTTGGTGGCGCCGGTTGCGGTAAAACTGTTCTAGTGAACGAAAAATTACAGGGGTATGTAGATATATCGCTTAACTTCCTCATACGAGTCAAATTTGCATCGATTTCGAATAAAATTGGAACTACTAACGTTAACTCATACAAACAAAATCTTTTACGTTCTACTGTTATTGTTTATAGCCAGTTTTCCGACATTTGTGTAAAGTTTTTATTAATCCTGTTAATTAAATTTCTTTGTTTTTGTAAATCACAATCAATCAATTATAAGTCTTAAAAACAAAGTATTTAAGCTACTCAAATCTGAAAATAATATATAAATCTGTTGTATTACACTATTTTATCATATTTATTTGGTCGTCTATTAGGCTATCAGAGAGCTATGCCATCCAGTCTGTCCCATTTAACTTCTACACGACCTCGGAGATGTTGCAGAAGGTTCTAGAAAAGCCTCTAGAGAAGAAAGCCGGTCGGAACTATGGGCCTCCGGGAAACAAGACACTGATATACTTTATCGACGATATGAACATGCCTGAAGTAGATGCTTATGGTACTGTCTCGCCTCATACCATAATCCGACAACATTTAGATTACAACCATTGGTACGATCGCACGAAGCTTACTCTCAAAGATATCCATAACACTCAGTACGTGTCGTGCATGAATCCAACGTCTGGAAGTTTTACCATAAACCCGAGGTTGCAAAGGCATTTCTGTGTATTTGCGATCAGTTTTCCTAATACAGAAGCGCTTAACAATATTTATCATTCGATTCTGAGTCAACATTTAGCGAATCCAGAGCTGAGGATTAGTGGTCAAATCGGGAAGTTGTCGAGTAAGTACAATCGTATTAAAACGTTTTTTTTAGATTAATTAGATTCAGATTTTTTTAAAGCTTACGAGCACATGCGATATATTATACTATTTAGCTATTACTAGCTATAATCGTTATTAAATTATTGTTGTCTTACAGCAAACGTTGTGACTGCAACAATCGCTCTACATAACAAGGTGTCTCAAGTCTTCTTGCCGACTGCTATCAAGTTTCATTACATATTTAATTTAAGGGACTTATCGAACGTATTCCAGGTATTCATCTTTTAATATTTTTTTTATTTCTTTCGTTATGTTACTAGGAATTACAATTATAATATTGTCAATTTCAGGGATTTTTATTTAGTACAAATGAGTGTTTAGTGAATCCGTCGGATATAATTCGCTTGTGGTTACATGAAACTCACAGAGTTTATGGCGATAAATTAACCGAGGATAAAGATATTGACGCATTTTTGAAAATGCAAGTTGATCTCTGCAAGAAAAATTTTGAGGTTTGTCAATTTAAATTTGAACCTAGATTTATACCAACTAAATCGGATTTTAAAATAAAAATAATGTCCTTGATATGAGTATTTATTACGATGATCTTACATCTATTTTACTAATATAGGACATCGACGAGGGTGTAGTATTCGAGCGGCCCAATATCTACTGCCACTTTGCCGGCGGCATCGGCGAGCCCAAGTACATGCCGATTGTTACATGGCAGCAGCTCAATAAGTTGCTAACTGAAGCAATGGCTAGTTATAATGATCTCATAGCTGCCATGAACCTGGTGCTGTTTGAAGACGCCATGATGCATATTTGCAGGTCTGTTAAAATTCACACTTCCAATTTTTTACCCTTTTGACTTAAATATATGTAACTGATGAAGTGTATTTTCTTTGTTCAAATTAAAATTACAAGAGTACCATTGAACATTTTCAGAATAAGTAGAATTTTGGAAAGTCCCAGAGGAAGTGCTCTATTAGTTGGTGTAGGTGGATCTGGCAAGCAATCCTTATCCAGATTAGCCGCATTTATATCGAGTTTAGAAGTTCTTCAGATACAGCTTAAGAAAGGCTACGGAGTGTCTGATCTTAAGGTAAATGACCAAAAAGGTAAATATACGAGTAGACTAATAAACCTTTAGATGTTTTACTGTGTTTTTTTTTTATAATTTCAGCATGAATTGTCAGGCCTTTACATTAAGACTGGTTTAAAGAATGTTGGAATAATGTTCCTAATGACAGACGCTCAAGTGGCTAACGAACAGTTTCTTGTACTCATCAATGATTTGTTGGCTTCTGGAGAGGTTGTAGATTTGTTTCCTGATGACGAAGTCGAGAATATTATAGCTGGAGTAAGGAATGAGGTAATGTATAGTGAAAATAACAATGAGGAGTAGATCAAATATTAAAAAAAAGTTTTTTAGTACGTTTATAATTCTTCTAAAATTAAATATTGTACGAATGTAAATTAAGATAAGTATTACATTTGTTTTAGGTCAAAGGAGCTGGTTTACCGGATACAAGAGAAATTTGTTGGAAGTTCTTCATAGATAGAGTGCGCAAACAATTAAAAGTGGTGTTATGTTTTTCTCCTGTGGGTTCTACTTTACGTGTACGTTCACGAAAGTTCCCTGCATTGATTAATTGCACATCTATCAATTGGTTCCACGAATGGCCACAAGAAGCTTTAGTTTCCGTTTCAATGAGATTTTTGGAAGAATTAAAAGTTTTGCCTGTAAGGTTAATTACACGAATGAATTTATTTGAAAATAATTTTACGAAAGTGTAATGTTCGGATCATATTTTATTTCAGTTTACCTTACGAGACTCAATATCAAGATTTATGGCATATGTTCACACTTCAGTCAATACGATATCAAAAGCTTACTTGTCGAATGAGAGGAGATATAATTATACGACACCGAAAAGTTACTTAGAACAGATCAGTTTGTATGCAAAATTAGTTAATAATAAAACCGATGAACTACGTGCGAAAATTTCAAGGTACATTTTTTAAGTCTTCGAGCGATGTGTATTACTTATAAACACATATGTCTGTATATGTATGTATGCTTTATATCTCTTACCTTCAGATTAGAAAACGGTCTAGAAAAACTACGCAGCACAGCATCACAAGTTGACGAATTGAAGGCAAAATTAGCAATACAAGAAATAGAATTGCAACAAAAGAATGAGGCTGCTGATAAGCTTATCGAAATGGTCGGCGTGGAGACTGCTAAAGTCCAAAGCGAAAAGGCACTAGGTATTAAAATAATACTCCAAACTTTTAGTAGCATTATCTGTAGATAAAAGTTATTCAAACCGGAGATCAATTTGTAAAATACAGAAGATTGTAAAATATATGGAATTAATTTGTCATGTTATTATTCTAGCTGATGAGGAAGAGGAAAAAGTTGCAGTAATTGCTGAAGAAGTATCTAAAAAGCAAAAAGATTGCGAAGAAGATCTTATTAAAGCCGAACCAGCTCTTGTGGCAGCTCAAGAGGCTTTGAATACACTTAACAAAGCTAATCTTACTGAATTAAAGTCTTTTGGGTCTCCCCCTGGAGCTGTGACTAATGTAACGGCTGCTGTTATGGTTTTATTGGCACCTGGTGGAAAAATACCAAAAGATAGAAGCTGGAAAGCTGCGAAGGTACCTTCGGAAAAATGTAGTTATGTCCTTTAGTAAATAAAAATGACTTTGAATTTATACTTTACTTCAATTTCTTTACTTTATGTCCAGTTCAATTTATAAATGGACTGTATCCTTGTAATTTTTTGATATAATATAATTTTATTTATAGATGATGATGGCAAAAGTTGACGTATTTCTGGAATCTCTAGTCAATTATGACAAAGAAAATATTCATCCTGACGTTATAAAAGCCATACAGCCTTATCTCAAAGACTCCGAATTCGAACCAGGTAAGCACGCAAAAAAGTGTTGTATTTATATTACCATAAGATTTCTAAGCCTTACATTTTCAGAATTTGTGCGGTCAAAGTCAGCTGCCGCCGCTGGTCTTTGCGCATGGGTTATAAATATTATCAAGTTCTACGAAGTGTTCTGTGACGTAGAGCCCAAAAGAAAGGCTTTAGCTGCAGCCAACGCTGAACTAGCAGCAGCTACTGAGAAACTTAAATCTATCAAATCTAAAGTAGCCGTGAGTACTAATTTAGCACTTGTTTACAAACGCGTGTAAATAAAATTGATATATCTACTTATATAAATGCTTCATGTTTACCAAACTCTTTTCTTACATTTAAAATATAAAAATAAATGTAATTCTCATATCTTAGTCCCTAGAGGAGCAACTAGCTACATTAACAGCTGACTTCGAGAAGGCGACAGCCGAGAAACTGAAATGTCAACAAGAAGCTGATGCTACCAACAGGACCATTCAGTTAGCTAATCGTTTAGTTAATGGATTAGCAAGTGAAAACGTGCGATGGGCTGAAGCTGTTTCAAGGTAGGCACACGACAGCAAATAATACGTATTCACTGGTTTCATGTATCAGTTATAAGTTAGTGTTTGATTTTACATTACAAGCACTGACATGATATTTATGATAGTGCGTTATGAATTAATCTGTTTGATCTGAATATTAATTTAATAGATGACTATTAAACATGTACATTAATAGAAATGTTTGTAATTTTTTATTTCAGCTTCATGCAACAGAGTACAACGTTACCAGGCGATGTACTTTTGGTGTGTGCTTTTATTTCATACGTGGGTTGTTTTACTAAGTTGTACCGAATGGACTTGCTTCATAAAAATTGGCTGATGTTTTTGAAAACTTTAGAGGTAAAAATTATATAGTTTATAGAAACAATTTTTTAAAATCCGTTTGTTGTGCTGATATTTATTATAAATGGAACTCTCATGAAAATATTCACTACCTGGTAGTTATAGTTTTAACTAAATAAGCAAGTATTTACTAATATTCAAAACATTGCCTATTATATAATTCTTAATATTCTTTCTTAATATTTTAGCCACCAATACCAATAACTGAAGGACTAGATCCTCTTACAATGTTGACAGATGACACAACTATAGCAATGTGGCAGAACGAAGGTTTGCCATCCGACAGAATGAGTACTGAAAATGCCACCATCTTATCAAACTCTGACCGGTGGCCGCTTATGATAGATCCGCAGGTTAGTATTTATGTATATCAATTATATTTATCTATATAGTAGAGAAGATGGTAAGGAGATCGCAGAATATAAAGAGATTAAGTTTTTAAGAGTCAGACAAAATAAATTAACAAATTGACAAGTGTTTAGTATACTTGTCAGATTGTGTGAATTTGTTGGTTGTAAGAAGCTAATTAATATTTTTATGCAAATATTTTCATACAAATAGAAGAGAATTTAACACAAGCATGAATGAAAGAGCCTTTCAAAATTTGTAAATACTTTTACTGTTTCAGTTGCAAGGAGTAAAATGGATAAAACAAAAATATGGAGACTTACTTAGGGTTATACGCCTAGGTCAAAAAGGCTATTTGGATACTATAGAAAAAGCTATTATAAAAGGGGAAACAGTTTTATTAGAAAACATTGGTGAAACTGTTGATCCTGTACTTGATCCACTGCTGGGGCGTAATTTGATCAAGAAAGGAAGGTTAGAATATTCTAAGTTTCTTATTTTACTGTAAATGGGCCATATAAGTAAATGTATTCTTATGAGGTTTTGAAGAACTTTATTAAGTTAATAATATACGTCACTATTACTATTCTCTATTATCTATAAAGAAATATCTCTATTCTATTCTCATAAGTAATTCTTAAATAAAAAAAAGATACCTCAATTTTGTTTTTCTAAATTAGGTATTATATGTATTTACATTAATTATCGATTGCAGGGCCATTAAAATTGGTGACAAAGAAGTTGAATACAGTCCAAACTTCAGACTGATTCTACATACAAAACTAGCAAATCCTCATTATAAACCAGAAATGCAAGCGCAAACCACTCTAGTCAATTTTACGGTAACACGAGATGGCCTAGAAGACCAATTACTAGCTGAAGTGGTGAAAGCAGAAAGACCTGATCTGGAAGAATTGAAAGCAGAATTGACAAAGCAACAAAACCAATTTAAAATTCAGTTGAAAGAGCTTGAAGATGATCTCCTGTCGCGACTTTCATCTGCCGGTGAGAATATATTGGGAGATACTGCTTTAGTGGAGAATTTGGAGACTACTAAGAAAACTGCCGCTGATATCGAGAGAAAAGTATATATTTTTTAATTAAATTAATTAGTATTTGTTCAATTCATTAAATGTTTCATAATATATTTAGAATAATTTGCCGTGTAAGTTATAGTGTTTTACTAGAACATTATTCATTATCGTACATGTTCATTCTATTCCTGATCGTACAACGATGGAGTTCAATAAAGAAAAAATAGTTAAGTTCTTAAAAATGCTATCAGAAGCAGTTTAAGATTACTTGATTCTTAAGAAATTTCGTCGAATGTTCCAGGTGGCTGAAGCGAAAGTGACATCACACCAAATAGACCAAGCTCGTGAATTCTACCGGCCGGCGGCGGCGCGGGCGTCCCTATTGTATTTTATTTTGAATGATCTAAATACTATAAATCCTATTTACCAGTTCTCTCTTAAGGTACTTTTTCGACATATTATCTTTCTTTCTAGTTCTATAATATAACGTTTCGAAATATTTTTTGTGTTGAATCGTTTTTAAATGTTATGTATGTATGTAGCTTTGATATTTATTCATAAGTATGACGTAAAAATATTTCATAATCCTTTTTCATACTTCCTTGAGATTAAGCGGTCCTATTTTTTTATTAGATAGTTAATACATTCTAGGACGCTTTCTTAACTTTACTTACTTTTAATAATTAATCGTCGTAGAGTCAGCTTCCTTATGATGCTCTGTTTAGGAGCGAAACGCGTGATGGTGGTAGTATGTAATTTAGTTTTACATGCGCACGTATTCTAAGTAGGAGGTAGGGTGGTACACTGCACGATTTAAAATACATATATACCATCCATACGAGTTGGTAGGGAATTTTGATAATGTGTATTGTATTTTGATAAAGTAGTTTTATCCTAATTTGTTTCATCAGATATACAGTTTATTCTATAAAAATAATATTATAGGCCTTCAGTGTGGTATTTCAAAAAGCGATATCGAAGGCTGAGGAGGCCGAAGAAGTGAGTCAAAGGATCAGAAACCTCATCGATTGCATCAGTTATTCAGTGTTTCAATACACGTCGCGAGGATTGTTTGAATGCGATAAACTTATTTTCGCATCTCAGATGACTTTTCAGGTAACATATCAAAAGATCAAAGATTGTTGTGTAGACATACTTTATGCGTAGTGATTTCTGTAAAACGAGATAAGTAGATGCTGTAAACAGAAGTGTGGAAAAGTGTTTTTTAATTTGTGTCATGAATTTGTGCCTTATAACTGATATGCACTGGTTTAGATTTTTAATTAAAGCAAGCTTTTTGGCTCATTTAGCTTATAATGAAACAAGCTATATATTTTTACTGTGACGAAGATGAAGTCAAAACATAGAACGTAAAAATATTTAATTGATATTTTTTAGCATTCTATATAATATATTCTTTATTATTTTCTTTATTTATCTAATAAGTAACGAATCTATAAAAGCGATAATTTATATTATCAAAACCACTATAAATCAAAGATCACTGAGGTTAAAATATTGAAAGTGACTTTGAGAAGATCTCAAGTTTAATTGTTCAACGTTATGTTATAAAATAATAATAAGTCATAACGCTTTTAGCATCTAATGTATTTCGCATCGTGTCAAGTTTGCTACAACACAAAAAATATATTTATAATAATACCAATACCCCGTGTATTGGTATTATTATAAGGATATTTTTTGTTTATATTTTGGATACAAATATAAACCGTTTTTGTTATATCCTAAAGAAACTTGCCATGAGATCATCGTTTATTTGAAACTTATTTCTTCTTTATGCATTTTTATAATATGCATTCACTATTCGTAGGAAATGAAGTCCTACCGACATATTTGTCGTTATATTGTTTTTCTTAATTTTAGGATCCACGTAATATAATTTAATACTAATTAAATGTTACGGTAGTTACTTTTTATTTTACAATGAATAAAGACATCAGTACCCATATTTCTCTATAATTAATAATTATATATAATAATACATCCAGGTTCTTCTGATGAGCGAAGAAGTATCACCAGCGGAACTGGACTTCTTTCTTCGATTCCCGATTAAGCCTCATGTGACCAGTCCAGTTGACTTTCTCTCTAACCAGAGCTGGGGAGGCATTTGTTCACTAGCCAGCAAAGACGAGTTCCGCAACCTTGATAGGGACATAGAGACTTCACCCAAGAGGTGGAAGAAAATTGTCGAAATGGAATGTCCTGAGAGAGAAAAGTTTCCTCAGGTAAAAGACGATTGGTGAATATAAATTCGATTTTTTTCTGTTGGTATCTTGACGCGAGTTTATGTTGCTTTTTCAGGAATGGAAAAATAAAACAGCATTGCAAAGATTATGCATGCTGAGGGCATTAAGACCAGATAGAATGACTTATGCTGTAGCGTAAGTATATATTTCCCTAATTACGAAACTAGGTAAGGATTTGTCATATACTTTAAAAATAATATTCGTATTTGATTTTAGAGCGTACATAGAAGAGAAAATGGGTTCAAAGTACGTAGAAAATCGAACAGTAGAATTTAGTAAATCTTTTGAAGAAACTAGTCCAACTACGCCCATATTCTTCATTTTGTCACCTGGAGTAAATCCCTTGAAAGACGTAGAAGCTTTGGGAAAGGTCATGGGATTTACAGCTGATAATGGGAATTTCCACAATGTATCTTTGGGTCAGGGGCAAGAAGTCGTGGCAGAACAGGCGATGGATGAAGCCTTGGTAAAAGGGCATTGGGTGGTATTACAGGTATGTTGCATTATTTTGAATTCATTAATATGGAATAGGCTATCAGCTCTTTTAGTTCAAGATCAAGATTTTCCTTCATTATTAGGGTTTATAGAAATCCTATTTTGGATTCATCTTTATTCTGTCTTTGTCTCAATGATTATAAACTTTACAATTACTACTGACTGACTGACCATGACTAAAATATAACTAACGTGATATTTCTCCGGTACTACTTTGCGTATAATAACCTGTTTTATAATATAAATTTTAGAACATCCATCTTGTAAAAAAGTGGTTGCCCAGTCTGGAGAAAAAGATGGAAAGTTTTGCTTCGGGTTGCCACAAAGATTTTCGTCTGTTCATGTCGGCCGAGCCCGCCGCCACGGCCGCTGCCCACATCATCCCGCAGGGGATATTGGAGTCCAGTATCAAGATTACTAATGAACCACCCACGGGCATGCAGGTACTTTAAGCCTATTTACAAATAGTATAAAAGGTTTTTTAAATTAGTTTTTACATTTAGTTAAAGGTGGAATCCTTTGTGGTCCGACTCCGGCGGCACTATGCCGGGGTGTGGTAAGGGAATACTTCTTTATCCAAGGCATTCCAGCTTAGTATTCAGGGGTAGCAACGCGTCTATGGTCGACATCAAGTAGGATTCTAGCGTCATCTAGGGTGGATTACAAATATCCACGTGCAGCAGTTGTCATCAGGTGGATTGCTAGCTCGTTTGTTACTCGGACATATAAAAAAAATGTCGAATTTCGGTGTCATTTCGAGATGAAAAAAAATTCTAACAGGTGAACAAAAATTAACAGTGTTAAAATAACTGTTCTTCAGGCAAATCTTCACAAAGCTCTGGACAACTTCAATCAAGAAACATTGGAGATGTGTGGAAAAGAAGCAGAATTTAAAGCTATTTTGTTTGCTCTTTGTTACTTCCACGCTGTTGTTGCTGAGAGAAGAAAGTTTGGTCCACAGGGCTGGAATAAAATTTATCCTTTTAATGTTGGTAAGTAACTTAATCTAATTGTATACTTACCTCATATACGAGTAGCTTAGAAATTGGCCATAAAGCTAAACTTAGCTGTTCAAATTCTATTTTTTGGTCTTTATTATTCATTACGAAACAGTTTTAAAGAAATTCTTGTTTCTTCGGTTTAGGTGATCTTACAATAAGCGTGTTTGTGCTATATAATTATCTAGAAGCCAATTCTAAAGTTCCGTGGGAGGATCTGAGGTACCTCTTTGGAGAAATAATGTACGGAGGCCACATCACCGACGATTGGGACCGTCGTCTTTGTAATGCCTATTTGGAGGAGTTGATGCAACCTGATTTGGTGATTATATATTTTGGGATTATTAGATAAAGTGATAAATTTACTGGTATATCCGCAGTAAGCATATTTTTAATTTTACCTATATTTTATTTGATAAATTGACTAAATATCTTACATTTGGGCACTCTTTCTTGCCTTATGCGTATATTCATATACTTAATTATACTTTGACGTTGCTTGTGTTTTTCTAAGTTTATCGTTATTTTTCCTTGATATTTTATTTCTCTAACTAAAAATATTCAAAGGTGGACGGTGAACTACACTTAGCCCCGGGTTTCCCTGCGCCACCCAACACTGACTATCCCGGCTACCACCAGTACATAGAGGATGCGATGCCAGCGGAGTCTCCTTACCTCTACGGCTTGCATCCTAACGCAGAAATAGGCTTCTTGACGACAACTTCAGAAAATTTATTTAGGACCATATTTGAGATGCAACCGCGGGACGCTCAAGCTTCAGGAGCTGCTACTGTTACTAGAGAAGATAAGGTTTGTTAAATATATTTTTGATTTTAAATTTAAATATTAGCTTCTACATTGTTTATATTTAACAAGAAAGTCTTAAATGTTTATGAAATTTGAAAACGTAAAACTTAACACAAGTAATATTGATTTCATATTGTATTATGTTTTTTTTTAATGTCGTTGTTTAAATGCCTCCGTATTATTTCGTGCCTTTATTAAGGCTTACGGTTAGAGGCGAAGAAACCAGTTTGTGATTAATCTCACTTTAACCCAAAGTTTTATTATTTTTATTTTGTTTTAAGTAACTATACGCGTAAACGAATCTTGACAAGTAAAAAGATAAAAGAGTAACAGTTTAAATTCATTTGTTTAACTTTTTTTGGTCATACAGGATTCTAAATTAATTAACAGTAGATCATATAACTTTAATTAAAGTAAAAACAAAAATATTTTGCGCATTTAATCAGGTAAAGCAAATGTTGGACGAAATAATGGAGAAGCTACCAGAAGAATTCAACATGGTGGAGATCATGGGTAAGGTGGAGGAGCGCACGCCGTACGTCATCGTGGCCTTCCAGGAGTGCGAGAGGATGAACCACCTCACGGGGGAGATGAAGCGCTCCCTGAGGGAACTGGACTTGGGGCTGAAGGTAAAGCTAGGGTTGCCACTGGTTTTGATAGTACCGCTATTGACGAGTCTTTCTCTAAAACTAGTGGAAATATTAGTAATAATATGGTAAAGTTCCATAATTATAGTGAATTTTAATAATCCCTGCCAAAACTTCTCCACTTTATTAATATATATATTAATACGTGAAGAAAAAATTTGTACCCCTTTTTAATGTAACTTGCGCGGACGGAGGAATATGAATTTTGGCACATTTATAATTTGTATAGACAAGGAGTCGAGAATGCTCATATTTAAAAAAAATTATGCATAAAAATACATTAAATCAATAAAAAGATCATTACACACACTACCATGCATTTGACACACACATGCAAATTATTTGTCTATAGTCTTGTTTAATTATGCTTATTGTGTGAGTGGACATTGTAAGTCATTTTTATACAAATGATTAAAATACTTAATACTAATTTTATTATATTTTTCTAGGGTGAACTGACAATCACATCGGATATGGAAGATTTAGAAAATGCGTTGTTTCTTGATCAGGTACAAGCCAAATCACTTGTATATTTTTTAGTGAATATATAAAAATAAGAGGAATAATTAGTAATACAAAATTCCTTAAGTTTAACAAACCGTGCATTTAATGTTATATGTGATTTTGTGTATGACAAGGTACCAGCAATTTGGGCAAACAGAGCGTACCCTTCGTTACTTGGTCTCTCCGCGTGGTTCGTAGACTTGCTGCTCCGTCTTCGGGAGCTGGAGACTTGGGCTACTGATTTTGTGGTAAAAAAATATTTTATATAATTTTTAACAAAATAATTTACTGTTTAAGTAAGTTATTTATAAATTTCTATGCTCTATTTTATCATTCACGTGTGTTATTTTTCACGACTAATACTTTTTTGTTTTAACTTTTGTTTGTCTATTAGTTTTCTTTACGTGAAAACATTTACACCCTGTTATGATAAATTGTTACATCATGTCAAATGAAATCAAGGAGTATTTTATCTTTGTTTGTATATTCTTTTTTTAATTTTCTTTGCATAGATATTATTGGTGATTTTTACTTATTAATCGTAAAATTTTATGTCACTTGAACGAAATGTAAGTATTTTGATTCTTCCACTGACCAAAATGGCTCATTTTTTAAATCCCAGCTGCCAGTGTCAGTGTGGCTGGCGGGGTTCTTCAACCCGCAGAGCTTGCTGACGGCCATCATGCAGAGCACGGCGCGCCGCTACGAGCTGCCGCTCGACAAGATGTGTCTGCAGTGTGACGTCACCAAGAAGATGAAGGAGGACTTCACGTAAGGATACTCTGGTTATCGTAAAGTTTCGACGTAAGGTGGGTAACCTTATGTTTAAACTTTATTTCATATTTTATCATACACGACGTTAGGTAAGTTTTACTTGGTAATCGTAAAAGTTTTACGTAAGTCTACTCTTGCAGTTATAAAAGGATTTACGTAAGTTTACCCTTGTAATTACAAAATGTTTTACGCAAGTTTACCCTTGCAGTTATAAAACGTTTTTCGTTACTTTACCCTTGAAGTTATACGTTTTTACGTAAGTTTATCCCGGTAAATATTTTAAAGCAACTGTAATTTATTAATAATTTTATTCTATAATAAAAAAACTGATTGTTTTGTATAGTTCTTAGTATTTTCTTACCATGTGTTGTTCTTCTCATTGATTGTCAATGTTTATTTGAAGTATTTCTCACATTTTTTTTTGTTTTAGTGCATATTTATGCATGAAATTACTAAATCTAAATAGGCTTGACACCAAGAATCTTAACATTTAGCATTTTAAATTTATTTCCGTTTTTTAATAGGTAGTAAATGTATAGATAAATCTTTTAATTAGACGAATATGTATTAGCAGAGACCTTTGGATATCAGATGATATCAAACCTATTTGTTACTTCATACGGTCATGGTTAACGGAAGTTGACGTAAATAAACTATTTATGAGTGTTTTAAATATCGATTAAAATTCACCTTATTACGTTGTAATTTTTGAAATTCGAACAAATATCTGTAATCAATACTTTCTTGAATTTTTCGATACGTTTTTTTGATAACGAGAAATTTTCAAATTCAGTAAATTTTATCTCGTCAGCATAATTAAAATTTAAGTTTTAAGATTTTAAGAATTGGACTTATAATAATAATTTTGTGAAATATTTAAATTTATACGTTTTAGATTTAGTTATAAAAATGTATATATCGAATGATGTGTGTGTATGCGTGTGTGCGTATGAAAATGTTTAAAAATGTGAAATTATGAAAATATACCTTGCGCGGCGTGTCATATGTGTTGTGAATGTGAGTGTAGCGTACGGGTATTGTGTAAATGTGTTGCGTGTGTGTACACTTAAGTGCACGTGTACGTGCTACTGCGTGCGCCCGCATGTGTGTGTGCATTTTTGCGTGCACGTACTAATTAACGCGCCCGCGTATGTGTATGTGCATTCTTGCGCGCAAGTGCATGCACGTGCACATGCTACCGAGCGCGCCCGCATGCGTGTATGTACATTCTTGCGCGCATGTGCATGCAAGTGCACGTACTGCTGCGCGCGCTCGCATGTGTTGTGTGTATGCATACTTGCGCGCATGTGCGTGCTGAGCGTTTCCGCATGTGCAGCATCGCGGACTCTCGGTCGGCGCCGCGCGACGGGGCGTACGTGCACGGGCTGCTGATGGAGGGCGCGCGCTGGGACGCGGCCGCCGGCATCATCATGGACTCGCGCCTCAAGGACCTCTTCCCGCCCATGCCCGTCATCAACGTGCGGGTACGTTTTATACTGCTTTCCCTTCACAATATACACATATACATGATAGTTAATTAGAACAACTGGATAGAATTCACTTGGGGTTTAAAAAAGTTGCTCAAAGAGAGCTATAATCCTTTTGATGCATTTTCAAACGAATCTAATGGATTATTATCATCGAGTGGAAAAAGAGACAACTTTTTATAAAATGCCATTAGCTACTATCACCCATGGACATCTGTAATCAACCCACGATAAGATTATAGTCCTACCTCACGTAGGCAACAGATCTGTCGCTACTTCTGAGGACTAACTGTTAACGCATCGGATAAGTATGTCTCCCTTGTAACCTTAAAACCAGAATAAAGCATCGTTTAACGCGGCTATCAGAAATAGTTGTGGCAGTGGTATTTCCGACATCCAACCTCCTTTATCACACACCTCATTTACTCCTATAATAATAAATCTCGTAAAACCAAGGTGGTAGAACCCTTTGACAGTTTGTCTCCGGAGGCTCCACGCACTTATTTCTGCCTAATAACAGCAGTGTTAGGCGCTGCTGTGTTTTGGTTTGAAGGGTATGGTAAGGGAGATAAACTTAACGAGGCATTCCAACTTAGTTCTCAGGGGTAGCAACGCATCTG
>DWRA01000320.1:0-27177 GCA_018250295.1 Spathilepia clonius | reverse complement strand
CCGCCGGAGTCGAACTACAGGGTTCTACCACCTCTAAAAAGTGACGTGCAGTATATTTATATTACATATTGCAATGCATATTATTTACATTACAGAAACAAACACTAAACAATATGAACACGTACAGGGACACGCCAGTAACAATCAGCATATTTTTTTTACTTAATCATTAATTGTGTGCCGTCGTCGAGTGTAAGGGAGGGCCGAATTCCCTCACACGTTGCGTCAGCTGGCGATCCTCACCCTCCCTGCTCTCTATTAACTTCAATTGAGCCCGACAAATTTACATGAACTATGCAACTATTAAAAAAGCGGAAAGCACTATTAATACGTATAATATTCCGCTGACTCTTGTAGTTAATTATAAGCATTTCTACACACAGTACAGTACAGTATTTTCTACAAGCTTGTAATAAGGCAAACATTTGTCATTTCGTTGAAGTTACCATTAAAATTTGGTGGCTTTTACCATCGTACTATCATATACTCGATTACCTGCTTACAAATAATTTAAAATAACCGATTATTGGACTGGACTGGACTAAGAATGGACTATCACAATAAGATTATTTTGGTATTATTGCAAGTATGTTATGCTGGAAAGCTTTAAGCACATTTTACATAAGTTTATACTACCATTTACTCGGCAACGTACATAAAATAAATAATTTAATAGTAATGCAATAATGAAAACAGAAAATACTATAAAATCCAAACTATTCTGCTCTCGCCTCCTTTACGAATACGCTTGCTTTGTGGCCACGTTGCACTCGTGCGCCACCGCGCCATATGGTCAAACCTACCCGACACAAATCGCTATTATATTGCTTTTAATTGATAACAATTTAAATATATTTGATGATTCACACTTACAAACCTCATTATTATTCATCGGGTCATTATCTCCGTGTTCGCGTTTTACCAAAACGATGCTATCTTAAGCACGGATGTGTTTTACCTTTATGTTATTTTCGTCACGCTACTAAAATATATTATGTCATGGATTAAGTGTTTTAGTCGCATTATATTGCACTAAATACACTCTTTATTATTTAAATTAAATCTAATTATAATAATTCCTAATGCACTATTATCATAATTCCTTTTTTCCACTATAACCGTAGTTGCTGCAATATTGTAAACATTTTTATGACTAAAGCATTTATGATAAGAAAAATCGATACGTAACTACGTAGCAGCAGAGGGAAAATGCGATGAGTGGCCTCGTTGCCGTAGTGTTGATAGAGCGCAAGGTTAACGACTGTAACTATTACATTTTCCGCTGAAATTACCTATACGTAGTAAATATAGACAGAAATAATAAATTATACGTTAAAGTAAATACCGCGTTCCCACTAGGTGCCTTAATGCAATTGCACTCCGAACTAGTTGAGTACACCTGATCGTAAAAGAAATAGAATAGCAAGCGGAACCTTTGAATATTTCTAATGCCAGACCTCAAACACGCGTAGAGAGCTTTTATTTTCGCCATAATAGCTTAGACGAGTTAACTGAAAGCATTAAAAGGGAATTATGACCTATAAAGTCGTTTCATTTCGTGGAGAAATTTTATTATTCAATAAAAATGTGTTGCACAAAGGCACATTGAATCCCTGTGGTTTTCGGAGACGATAAATCAGGAGCAAGGACCCTTCGGTAGACTAGCTTGCTTCTTGAACTGTCAAGGTCTCGCTGCGGTCATCCGCATTTCTCCTTTAAGTACAAACAAAGTGTTGAAAGTTTTCAAACATTACTTACTCAGGTATTGCCATTCAAATTTGATGCTTCGGTCGTAAATATTAAGGTTTTAAACAGTCCCATGTAAGCAATATAATAGAATAATACTATAACAACACATCAGTTGCATTACAATTATTTCTATCTTGAATAGGTATATTTTGATTTTGAGAGAAATTCGTACAATACTGTGCTGTTGTCACATTCGGTAAGTATTTTCTCAATAAAAAAATAGCAAAAATTGCACAATAAAATATTTATTTTGCGGTTGTGCCTATCGAACAGTGAAAAGCAAATATAAAATAATTAACTGCTTAACCAACTGGCTAACGATGACAATATTTTAAAATATATTCAAATCAATGACTTAAACAACACAAAAATCGAATATAATATTAACCTCATATGTAATAACCCTCACTTATATCGTCCACGAATAAATGCCATCAGATACGTATAAACTGTCGCGTGTCGATGGCCCCCGATAACAGTGCAATTCACAGACCATATTGCATCCATGTTATTTACATAATTGTTACAGTCCACGGTATTCACCGCGCAGGGGATGCACCACGTATTAAATTAATTTAATAGCTCTAAATTACTATTAAATCACCTATTTTATTTTGATGTCAGGACCATAGATTATCTAAATCTGGCCATAGATCGTGTTCCTATAATAACAGATACCTAAAAGGTACACGTTAATACGTTTCAATTTTACTTTCGTCCTTTGGTTAGAGTTCCGTTATATTAATTCACATGCAGTCATATTACTATTAGTTTTACTGTAGGTCAGACAGAATTCTTTTTTTTACTCGAAGTGTAGGTATACATAAACAAGACGTTTAATTAATAAATAACGTAGGCATAATAACACTTAATCTTTCGAAAGAAAAGCGCAATCAAGGCAAGCTTAACAAAACGTTTATTTTTTTCATATTTTTATATTTGATGAAATAAATTACAAAACCACTCGTGCTATCTCCTATAAAGTATAGCCATGACATTAATTAAAAAACATAAAGACAAAGAACTTTGGCCGCGTACCTCCAAATAATCCTTGTGCCAGATTCAATGGGCTAATTGCAGTGCACATATGAGATAAACTAATTAACAAGGATAGACGCGAGATTCCGCTGTTCGCACTGCCAAGCTTATCTGTTCCGGTAACGCGCAACGTAATAAGCGGTAGCGGAATTCTTTTTCTCGTTAATATTTAAAAGCGTAATAGCATAATTAGCAATATTATGTCGAAGACAATGTTATCAATAGTATTACATACTAATTTAAATATTAATATTATGACTATATATCTATATATTTGCGTTTTTATTTCGTTTATATGTAATACGTTTCTAATTGAACGGATTTTACATTTAGTACTTGTATTAATATTGTTTTTTCTTCAAAAGTATTACAAGCTTAAAATATTTATCATTTTAGTATCTACATACAGTACTGTAATTTTTATTACCTATTGTAATCTACCTACCTTGACACCCTAAAGTCATAGTTGAAAATTCAAGAACAATTGACGATAAATAGCCTGTACTACGTAGGCTTAGAAGCAGCCCAATGGCGACAAACCCGCTCACCTCACCACTAAGAACACACCCATACATTCGCACAAAGGCCTTTGACGTGCGCTAGAGGAGGCGAGGGGGCGGGCGGAGGGCGGGCGGCCCGCATGATCGCGCGATCACCGGAGACCCATTTGCGGCTCGTTACACCGATAGCACCAAACAAAACACACCCCAAGTAATTAGGGAAAGCCTTTTCCAGATACCGTAAGCACTGGTGACTTTTCCAAACTGCGTAACGTACGCTTGTATAGGATATGTGCTTGTAAATGTTTTGATTCATTTTGCCTAATATTTATATCACATCGGTGTCATAATCGTGATGATATATCGTGATGTTATTTTTTATGGAATTGTACCATTTTGAACGTAGTAGAACATTTGTGGTTTGACACCGCAGACACTTCGCTCCACATCTAATTCTACCTTAGAACAACAGCGCTGCTGTGCTGGTGGGAATGGATGTGGTAAAGAAGACATAATAATCCAACTTCTAACTCCTCACGGGTAGCACTGCACCTGTAGCCGAACTTTGGTACTCTACTCTTACTAATATTGTACTACGTAACTTACTCATACAATGTATCTAATTTCAATAATAATACAAGTTTTGTATTTTTTCTATAGTGAAATTTTAAAGTATTTATATTTACCACGAAAAAGGAGGCCACCTCATGAAATTAGGGGCAATAACAGGTCCGCTCATTAAAAAAACAAATTGGTTTCCTATCTCCAAGTAACAAAAAATACTGTCAAAGTACTCACCATGGCACCATTGTTGCGATTTACCGCGAAAGTGAATTTATATACTTCGTAAAAATAGACAAAGGGATTGTTGCAAGTAGTGAAAGCTGCAATGTTTACGAGTGACCGCAGGTAGGACTACGTCTCTATGCGGTTTGCAGGAAACCTCGCGGTATTAGCCAATGGCCTACGCTATTTCCGACCGCAGCGTCACGCTAAGGTGTTTATTTTCTGTTTAATGTTTACTATAAAGTTATGTTTAAACATAATCGCGGCATGATTATGAATTTTATGTGTAGTTTAAAACGAAAGATTTTGTTTAAGAATGACTCTCTTTAAGATCTTCTAATTGCTGTAAAAAATGCATTAAGTAAAGAACATATGAATAATTTATTACATTCGTTTTCAGCAGTAAATACTAAAATTATCTTGCGAAAAACATAAGTTCTACATGTAACAGGTACATGTATTACTTAACTAATTCATTAACCATTCCCAATTTCTGAGAACTCTATAAAGAAAAAAATCATGACCATTAAATCGATAACGATTTCAAAATACGTCATTATTTTGTTTTACGATTCCAATGAAATATGCTAGAGAGTGCAAGGATCAGTAACAAATGAAGTGGGGGCATCCGTGTATGGAAACAAGATTAACAAGAAGTGAAGCGGGTGGCTTCGTCGACCACCTGGGCCGCTGTCACAATACAACTTTTTCTAACGACCATTAGACGCAAAAAGTCCCATAAAATTCGAATGCTCAACTTGCAAGTATATTGAGTTAAATAATTAAATTAATTACACAACTATATAAACGGTCTTTAATACCACTTTTATTACCTGGGTGATCATTATATCATTTGTCTGTGCGTACGTTTTTTTATAGATTGAAGAAGCAAGTCAGAATGCACTCCACCTGATGATAAGTGGCCACTGCCATCCCTGGTCGTCCGTAACTAGAGTTGTTCAGCAGTAACAGATGTCCATATATAAAACATGGGTTATAAGTGAAGTGGATCACACATGCATTGCCAATTCCGAGGACTTAGTTTAATATAATTTTTTAAGCAGAATTACGCAAAATATTGTGCATTACCGACTATTAACTTTTTAATATCAGATAAATATTTTGTCGACGGTTATCTAATTTACCTGCTTTATATTATAAACTATAAATGGTGGTCTAAAGCACTTTATTTTATTTTACTTTGTGCAGAAGTAACAAATGAACGTTCTGTCGACTTAATGCTAAGTAGCCATCGACATCTGTAATAAACCCCAGTTAAGCTTAGAGTCCAACCTGAGGTCGACTAGAAGCGATTTGCTGCTCATGAAGACTAAGCTAAAACACCTCAGATAAATACTTTCTTTTACCACTTCCTCCAAATCAAAACACAGCTCATAACACTGTTATTATTATTCAATAATAGGAGTAAGGATGGTACCGGAGTCGAACTACAAACGGTTGTACCACATTCAAAGCGAAGCGCCTAAAAGTCTTCAAAGTCTAAAGGCTAGTAAATTAAATTAAATATTCTAAGTAATCAGTTACCTGAAAGTTTGAACTTTGGTTAGTAAGTCGATAGTGCAATTCGTCGGAGTGTGGAAAGTGTAACGGTATTGTCTGGAGTGTAGCGTCAATCAGTGGATGCGGGTACACAATTAGTCGCACGTGCCGCACTGGGAAACTCTTAATGCGAATACAAATAAATTTTCATAAACATCCATTAAAATATCGCTTTATACAAAATATATGAAATTTGTATGGATTACAATTTATGGTCTTCGAAACAAAACTTCAATGGTCAATTATGACTCTGTACAAGAATTTCGGATAGTGATATTAATAGATAAACCTAATTATAGCAGACATGCGTGATTAAACGTACCCCGTAAGTATTTTAAAGGGTGTATAAAGTACATAAATTCACGCCTGGGCAGCGTAGACAACGATCTTAATATTTCTTATCAGGTTTGTATCAATGAAACTGTGTAGATCGATCTATGATAGTAGTGAACATTTTAAAATAATATATATTGTAACATAACTATTTACAAAAACATTTTCGAATATGTAAAATAAAAATAAGATTTCCTTTATTTTCAGTCCAGAAATATCAATGTAATGGATTATAACTTTTGTAACCGCTTATATCTTATTATTTAGTTACAAACAACGAAAAATCCATAAAAGAGTTCCAGAAACCAGTTCAGTAACTTTTTATTATTAATTAATACAAGACGCTCATTTTTCTATTTCTGTAAACATCTGTCCATACATTGCTTTATAATTCTAGCAATCAGGTAAATACGTAGCTTTAGACAGTTAGCTAATTGAATTGATTGTACTTCGCACTTTTTTGTATTATTCGAAATGCTTTAACATATATGTTAGATAATTGACTGTAACGATTAATTTCGATTTATCTGTACCATAACTGAGATTCGAAAGTTTATATTAGACGTTTTATTTCGTCAGAGGAAGAAGATAGCTACTAGCGTTACAAATAAACACTTCTTTGTTTCCATTAATTAGGTGCGCACATACCCATATTGGATAAACCCACTATGTTGCAATATTTATGACGGACCATTTAAGTCGCGTTATTCTAATCAGCGATTTCTGATTCAGGTCTAGGAACTATTATGTACTATTATAGTGATGCGGCATCAACTTAGGTTTATTATGTTTTTTATTCAACAAGATATGTAGATAAAAAGTGAGCAGTCCAGATATAAAATCAACACAAGTTCAACGTTCCTAGGTAGACATCTGGTCGCGGGGACACGGGAGGGATCGGCATAGAGTTATTGCGTAATAATCTATCCAGCAGATGTGCGAGCTGATTGCACTCGGTATATTTAGCTAACAGCCTAACAGGTGCTGGACCACGTGGCCCGCAGGGTTGCAGCCACGACGTTGACAAATCTTACGTCAGCGATTAAACATTATTTGAGAATATTAAACGGAGTCAGGTTACATCAACACGTCGGGATACATGCAACTCTATTAAAGTTTTTTATTACATTTGTTTTTCAACAAAATTGCATTGAGCTGTCAGCCTTGTTTATTTTATAAAAAACTTCTATGGGTAATACTATTCTATTAGTTTATGTGTATTATTATGAACCTACTTAAAATCGCTGTAATAAGTCTTTGTTATTGGTATAAATAAACAAGACAGTTTAAGGCAAATGTTTGTAAAACGTTCGCCAACCCTATACTAATGCACTAGTGGGACTGGATTTACCAGTTGTTACGATTTTATTAAGTGGAAATTGCATAACGATTACCAATGTGATAATTGCAATACGTCCACATACTCGTAACCAGAGCATAGGTAGTGATTACAAAATACTTTTTTCCTTTTGTTAAAATAACATCTGTTATTAGCGAATGACGTAAATACTTTTGAACTATGATATTTATCCTCATTGCATCTCTTTTATGTGTGAGCAGTTTAAGGCATACTGAGTATTTTTTATATTAATACTAAGGTTTCTACGTGGTACTTCACTAGTGTAATCTTATGTATGGTTGATAACAATGCGAATGAAAGGCAGTAGCTATTTAGTATACCACACCAAGAGAACTGCATGCTCATTTGCTACTTCCATTGTAAAAAAGAAGAAAAATATCCAAATATCATGCCTAATGTTTACAATGCCTGCTATTAATAGTCAGTTTACCAAATTTCTTAAAAAAAAATCGAAATTCGGCAATGAATTACAGAGATGCGATTTATTTGAAATATCTCTATTTAAAATGCAAATACAAAATACCTATTTTGTATTTTGCATTTAAATGCCTTACCTATAGAAAAAAACATTTTGTATTTTATTTGAAATACCTTTCGAGATGTATTTTGCATTTTTAACATTCATTTCAACATGTAAAATACTTTGTAATTCAGTTTAGCCAACAATGCGTGGCCTTTTTTTCTTCTTTGGGCAGAGTTCGCGCTTTATGTCTGACTAGTGTCAATAATAATAAATTAAGAACTAGATGCACAATCGAGCGAAATAAATGGCCACACAATTTACAAAATGGAGCCATCGCAATCTTTTCGTTACTCTAGTTTTTTCTACATTATTTTAAGTAAGTACTAACTATTATTATTACTAATAACACAACAGAATTTATTGATACGCGCGATACGATAAATAAATATGTCATTTGGCTCGGCATTATATCTCTATTTTATTTCTCACGATAAATGCCTAAAACATATAAAAATATCATTCGATTTGGTTAAAAGGTATTTTATTTTGAAAATACCTATTCTGCATTTAGCATTTGAAGTACAAAACGCAAAACTATTTGGTATTTTGCATTTGAAATAGTAAATCTGAAAAGTATTTTGTATTTAAATGCTGTTTCAAAACCATTTAATACATCTGTGACCAATTACAAAATATTAACTGTCGAACCTATAAGAAACCACGAAGAAACTGACGAATTTTTAAGTTACAATTTATAAAAGGCGGATAGTGGCCTGCATTTCACCTACTAGGTAATTACTGCAAATGTATGTTTACGGTAACTGCACAAAGACTACTAAGCTGATGGTTTATTCTTGTTAGATAACCTCTTATCCTTTGGTTTAAATGGCAGATCACGATGTTTTACTTACTTGTACTAAAGAACGTAGATATATTAATTACTATGGCAAATCGTTAGATCATATATAGCTGAAGTTATGATATGAATATAAGTACTCATTGTTAAATAAATTATAATTAACGTGTCAGTATAAGCTGCTAATTTTATTACTGCCCACTGGCACAAATTATTTGTTAGTGATCTAAGGATAGGCTGTAAATTAGAGACTCACCGATGCGCGTAATGATGCAGCCTGTCGCGTATTCATTACCTTACGTAAATAAATCGACGGACTAGTCAATAGCGGGCAAACGGGTGCCATGATTAGAAACAGATATATGAATCAGGCGCGCAGGTGGCTTTCCTTGTAGAAAAGTTTTTGCAGTGATAGGGACAGCTGCCGCGCGAAAATTGCTAGCCCCTATACCCTCTTCCACTCATAATCTAGGAATTAATAGCCGATTGCTAATGACAAAATGGAAATGCATGCGTTTGGTCAAACACAACGCAATTACTGGTAAGACGTTAGAATCGCGACGATACGGGCGAAGACATATGCGTCCCCAGTGTGGCCAGCATATTTTTTTATCTGATCGTTTGAAATTAATTTGCGTTATTCGAAACGCGTATTTACACATTCTATCATAAGTATATTAAAATTAATATTAAACGGAGGATAAATTCTTCCTTACATCACGATGACAACTGCACCTAGAATAATTGAATATGACAGACTTTAGAACTTAGATAATCAATTGGTGTTTTTCTTTTTATTACCTTAACCGAATAACAATTGACAGGCATCAATAAATAAAGCGAATCTACAAAATAATATACGGTAGAGCTTTTGTGCTAAAGCACATGCGCGCTCTCAATGAAGTAGACATACCCCACAAAACGCTTTTCATTTCGTTTGAATCGCTTGCGCATTTTGTGCGCACACGCAAGATGAGTCAGGAGAGCTTACCAAAGATTAATTAAACAGAAGATCAACAATTATAAAAGGATTGAACTTATTTTATAAAGCTACCTAATAAAGAACAGTTTCACGTTCTCATTGTAATTGGCTTTATGTTGATACTACGGTAAGAGCAAAGTGAAGCCAAAACTTCGTTCTTAATTTTAGTTATATCTGTGGAACCAACTGTAATTTAAATTTAATATCTGTTAATTATTCTTAATGGTGATAAGAGAAGAACATAATAAATTACGCATTACAAATCATTTCGGTATAAATGTTATCGCCCACAGTAACCCGGAATGAAATACTGCTTAATCTTTGACGGCGCGTAATTAGTAGCGGAGTGAACGTTGTCTGTCAGGAATGCTTTTGAGAGGAGACAAATGGAGGAGGCTCTGAGCGAGCGTGGGCCCGATCAATGGGGTATCGTGTGTCGGCCACCTGCGCCGCCGCCTTTCATGCGGATGGGATGCAGCGCTGCGCTCCTTCCTCTGTATGTGCAAAATTTTAAATATTGCTTGTACTTACAAGTTACAAACAAAACGTTGTGTAATAAAACCGTAAGATTAAATATATACTGCTCTATCTATTATCTTCGTAAACTGCAGAAATAAAAACTTCTCCGAAAAGAAACCTAAAATGTATGTTATGGAATTTGGCTACATTACTTATTACAAGACAGCATTATCTTTAAAACTTGTTATGGAATTATATCAGCGACAAAAACTGCAGTTTAATGATTAATTGAATTATAGAAACAAGTTTTCCGATATGATCCGAAGTTGGGCAGCCTTTACTGAGAGGTAGCGATAAAAGTCCGATTGTAGTATTTTAAGTTTTAATATTTTATAAATAGTAGGTATGAACAACATAACGTACATTACATGCATTTAGTCTAAAATAACGTTTTAAATATGTTTTTGAAACTTAACGGAACGTGCAGGTTATAAAATATTTTACGTTTCTTATCACCCAAACCAAATCTGAATCGGTTCAAACTTTACCATTCAATACTTCGTGAACTTCGCTAATTACTGTTAACTTTTATTCTGACTCGAGCCAACAATAATAGCAATTTACCTTTTGCTTATACGAACACAATTGCGACTCCGAATCGGCCACAAATCGGTTGATCTCACACGAAGATACGCTTCTCCCCCGAGCTCCCCGCTGGCTCCTGAGAACGTCACTCATTACACCGTAACTTTATATCGATAACTTGAAATTACCGATCACCCGTTGCAATTGGCCTGTCGATATTATCGTATCGCTTGCGGTTATTGTGGGAAACGGCACAATTTTTGACGATTTACTTAAGTACAACTCCGTAACATGTGCTTTTTGTAATAGCGAACGTACAGCTGCTAGCTCTATCACCATTGGGGTTTCTAAATGAATCGTAATCGTTTATTGTTACAGTGAAACAATGACAACAACCACATCCATTACTAATAAATAGAAATAAGAAATTGTAACTTTATACCTGTTATCCTAATAGCTTACAGGCTGCTTGTTTTAGCATGTGTTGAGTGTGTAAAACATTCTTGATTGCCAATAAAAATACATCTTATGATAGCTCTTGGTTCCGTCCACGTTTCAAGTTTAATTTCCATGTTATGTTAAAATATACTTTATCCACAAACATGTTACGGAGATGTAGAAAATGCCCTGATTACCTTCGATAAAAGGTTTGTACTACCATTGTCGCGTCCCCAGTTTTTTTTACAAAATTTGTTTTACTTTATAATGAAGCGAATAATGACGAAATAAAAACTAAATAAAATATAAAATAAATATAAATCTGTAATTTGCTTACATTAATTAATTTATCAAAAGTTGTTCTATTAACAATATTGCTATGTAGATATTATTCTACATCTTCCTCAGTTATATTTTATTTACAAGTATCCAATTTCAGTGGCTATATTTAACATATAGGTTTAATACTAACTTGTAATAAAGTATATTATCATAAAAATTAACAGACAACATTCTCCCTGGATATTTATACTAGAGGGACGTGGACAAGTGTGTTTAATACCGTGTAACCCCTGAAGTTCATCGGCAGCTCACTTAATGCCGACCCTAATGGAGAGATTGTGGGAAAGGGCAAAGACAATAGCGATTATATCACGGTTAATAGCTGCCATCAAGCATGGGGTGGTCGCAGGGATTGTCGCTATCCGTCAGGATTAGCACCGCTAGTCACCGATACTTAGATACGACCATTGCTGGTACTTTTATTTTAAGATATTCAAATAGATCCAATAAATATACCTACATAGTACGTAGTTTAAGTAAGAACATGTAGCCCGTCTATTGCATCAGTAAAGCTGTTAATAGTTAATCCATCATTCCAATAAATGATAAACACAACATTACAAACTGCAATATCAGGTAACTGTATCTCCATGGCTGAGACGTTAAAAAATATTCATATTATTTTAAGCGTCATTGACGACAGTTGGCTAAAAAAGACATGTATTAATTTACTATTTAAATTAATTATATGAAAAATACAGCTATAATTATTTATTTTTTCTTTTATTTGAAATATTTATAAATACATGAAATTAAAAAAAAAAGTTATTCAATTTGATACAAACCTGTTACTTACTTATTTTATACAAAAAATATTGATTGAAGATTATTATTTATGTACATAGCCTATAATGTATTTGACTTTATAGTAACTATTACATGATAATAACCACTTAACATCCGGTGGTCTGTTCCTCTGTCTGTTACTTTATATTGACATAAAGTTTATGGGTTAATCTAAGTAGAATACAAGATTGCTATCTTTTTATGATAATAACAATTAACTTAATGTATAATGACCATTAAACTCTATAAACTTGTGATATTATAAAGTTTCTAGTTAAATACAAAGAGATCTCTTCAATCTTATAAAGGCCGTCCTCTAAGATGTACTAAATATTCAGTGTCTATAGAAATAGAGTACAATTTTGTTTGCTCTATATTATACACGGTAAAGAGGGGGCAATGAATGTATTGTGTTAATATCACAATATGGCGCTGTCACTTAATTGGAATAGATTATGGGAATAAAGGGAAGAAGTCTGTTTTCCAGCGGCGAACGGTCCCGAGGGATGCTTCACCGACGATCATTTTATAGTCTTTTTATCAAGTCATTGAGTGACAATGGGAAGCGGACGGATTATCACAATATTTGGCGGCGGTCGTGTGCCAACGCTTGAAAGTTGAGAGCCGATGCGGTTTTTAACAATACGGATATAAATATGAAGAGCAGGCTTACAGTGTAATTAACTAGTAGTTGTATAAAAAACCTCTAAATTACAAACATAGAACTGCCTGTGAATTAAACAATTTCTTATTTGGTTTTCATCTAGCCACTGATCTATCCTTACAAAAGTAATTAAAATACGCCTCTTAGTATTTTAAGGGAATAGCAAACGACTGCAGAATGTATACATCTAAATTCCTAAATTAAGACTATCATACATTTCATGTATCTAGGAACTAATCTGACACTTCACATATCTACACTTGTGTTGTGGTTTCAGGTGCCGTATCTGTATACGGCACCTGAAACCACAATAAAGACGAAATGTTACCATTATAATTCCATAACCTTCAGTTTTGTTTCATTTCACTAACGCAGATATTACAAGTACACTCACCATAAGACGTCAATGTCACGATCATAGTAATGATCCGCTGAATTCCCATGTCTAGCCAATTAGCACCAATTGCCAGTTTGGAGCCGTGAACAATCTTGACCTAGTAGCGGCCCGCATGCCGCCGCAGACGGCGCGGCCCCGCTGACGCATCACTGACCGCTCTCAAGAGATCCCATGGACGTCACCACTGTCTCGAGAACACGTAGGAATGCCGTGGTACACCCGCATCGCTGACGAGGATTACCCGTTACCGACATTACTTTTTTTTCAATAAGTATATCTTGGAGTCGTGGACGTCTAATATATGATTTTAGGCTAATATTATCGCGGAATTGATACATTTGTATGTAACGGTTCCGCCGTGACCACGATCCATGCAACTGGGTCGAAATATCGGCAACTAAGAAATCAAAATTTCGTATCGTGAGTACCCGTTACATACCAAAATGACGTCTAATATGTGACTTCTATGTGATATAACAAATCGGGAAATTGTTTGAACGTCAGAAACAAGTGACAACGATAAAAACACCGGACCGGTGTGACACGTAGAAGACGTCAGATTCCATCCCTGGCAGACAAATGTCGGAATGATGAAATTAGATTTCTGCTCTAGATAGTAGAAGTGTAGAATGTAGAGATCGTAAATGTAAAGCCAAAAGTCAACACAGTTATAAAATACATACAATTTGATAAATAGTAATACCTACGTCATTTATTTAATGAAGAACTTTAAAAAATCTACAGCCCTAAAATATACGTAGTGACATGATACTAGGTATAATCACCCGCATATATTGCAGACGGAATGACACCAACTGATTCATCACAGTGCTGACCGCTCTCGAGGGTTCCCATGGAGTCGCGAGACTGTCTCGAGAGCCTATTTCATTCATGTAAGACGCCCCGTAAGTCGGATGTCGTATTAGCGTAATTGATAATTTATATCAAAGCTACATATATGGGCGTCTATGTACGATGCTGCGAATAGCAACATTTTACTGTGTCATTCGAAATTTTGAGCGAGAATAAATTATTTGCTTACATCTAATCACAAATAGGATTATAACAAAAAAGTAAAACCTGTTTTATAATATTGAAAGAGCACAAAACATAGCAAACAGACATATAATACTACCTACACAAAAAAACACTCCGAATTCCGAGTACCTATAAGCCAAATTACCTTTTCCATATTTCAATACAATACACATAATATTACTTTTTAGAAAATATGGAGTCCTTTATTAATAAACAGCCGATAAAAGTATCAAATCCGAATTACGGCGTGAAGGCATACATCGTATCGGCTGACATTTAGAGGATAAAAAACAAATAAAAGACGGAACAAAACTAACAAAGCTTTGAAGATGCGCAATAAAAATGCAATAATGCGCTGTTGTGTGCGCACTAGTGGAACGCCACAATGCGTGACTGGTGTGACAATGGAGGCATCGGCGCGTGCGCACCCGAAGCGCACCTTGTTGCGCTTGCGTTTGTGCTACGCGTGTCGGCAACGACCATCGGAGCTTTTACTAGTTTTATGCTCAGTAGTGATTTAAGATGCGCATGTATAGCAGTTCAATAAATCTCCTTATTATTTTCAAATTTTAGCTTAATTTATAGGTGTAGTAAATGTCCACGTTATTTTCAAAGTACCTTAATTAAATTTGTTCGCAATTTAAATTAAGTTGATATAACTCATTGTCAATAGTAGCGACTATTTAGCTGTATCTATTTTATCTTTTGGCACAAGAATTTGCGATGCCGTGCCTTGTGTCTTATACAAGTATATACTTTATGAGTTTAAACTTAGAGGTCAGATTAGCGACATATCTATGATCGAGTTCAAGCAGGACTTTTATTTTATTTGGATGGATTACAAAATAATATCCTCCAATACTTCATCATGATTACTTCAACATCAGTCAGTTTACACGTCTACTTGTGACGTTAATATTAAAAAATAAATAATATGAAATATTATCGTTAATACTTCTTCTATTTTACTTAATATTAAAATAATTTGACCTTTATTGTGAAATTCTTGCAACAATCACCACACAGGGAATTATCTAAGCTCCCGCAAGCTATTGTAAGTTCGTCAGAAAAAACGAGCTTATAAACGAATAAAAACTCCCCAATACATTCAATACAAATCTTCAACGGTCCATTGTAGCTCTTTTTTCTATCGTATTTGATTTGTAGCTACAAATATCGTATATGAAAAGCGTTTAAGGTACTTAATGTCCAGTAATTGGCGATCAATAAGGATCAGTGGGCACATTGTGTTTAATATCGAATACCCATTGTCCGAATGGGGATTAAAAAACGGAAAAAGCCAAGCAAGCACCCGTCAAACTCACAATGCCAAGCTGTCGAAAGTTGCCAGATTTGATTTTTTAAATAGCCAGTAGTAAGTTGAATGAAAATGGTAAATTAACGATTTTGACAATTACTCCTCGTCAATAATTAATATAGGATTTTATAATGCGTATTGTAAATTTCTTCTTTAATTAAGCAAAAAAAAGAACTTACATTAAAGATTTCAAACTTTAACTTTCAAACTTATTTCAAGATTTAAGTCTTTCAAGATTTTAGTATTTCAAAATTAATTTCATCTAAAGAAACGAATTTGTAACGTTAACCAATATACAAATTTTCCTACTTTGTACAGTAACTATTAGTGTCTAATTTAAGCCTTTCAATTTGAATATTAAAGTAAACACAGCAAGCAAGGTGTAAACAACGGTCTTCATTAACCGTTTAAAATTCAAACAGAGAACCCATCGCTTATTAAAATCACCGGGCGGCTTGCGGGTCCCACGCACTCTGAATAAGAAATATGAGCTGAACGGATACTGCTATTATCAAAACATTATTACAACACTCCAACCAGCGCCCTTCCATGTAAAAATTAAACAACAATTGCCTTTAATACTCGCTCGCCGGTACCGACCCTCGGGTGGTTTTATAAAAAATCTGTCAATCTGCTGCAGATCAATCATCCTTGCTGAATGGGCGGAGGGGTGAGCTCCGCCACAATCGAACTCCGCAGATAATAAAAGGCGGTCTATATTTACGTAAACGCATCGGTTTGACGTGCAACATTGTTCTGACGCATCCCACACACAAACCTGGCTCTCACAATCACGTCTTTGTAAATCGGAAACCTGAGTGACGTGCCACGACAAATGTCAAGTAGGCGGATTATTATAAGCTTTTGACCTTGTTTGTTCAGGACTTAAACAGTTTATCCGCAAACATTGCGGCTGCCAAGTGCTCTACGGATAGTTGGTCCGTAGAAATACCTGCAACAAGTAAATGAAACCAAGACACTTTGTTTATACATATACCTCTTATTGTAATGAACTTCATACATAAAAATAATGTGAATGTAAAAGTGAAAAACACATGTATAAATAGTAGTACATAAATATAGTACAGGTAATTTCAATTATAGTATACTTAAGTATAATTTTCAATCAAATTTTATTGTTGTAATTATTGTAATTTTTAGTATAATGTGAGTATGGCTATGATTTAATTTAAAATATAAACTTCTCACTGTTTTGACATATTAGTTATAAACCTGTAATGATAGACGTAAGTTAAATAAATAATAAATAATTTTAAATGCTAACGAATCGACTTAAGCACAATAAATTACGCTATATGGACAATAAAATACGTCTGATATTGTAATTCAAAGAAAACGGCGAAGATCAAAACCAAGTTGTTTTATTCATTCAAATTAATTACGTATTCATGACATAATATTATTGAATAACACTAAGGGCTTTATGTAAACATAAGGATCTTTCCAGAAACAATAAAAAAGAACAAGATGTAAACATTACATACAAAGTTTCACACCCCGATGGTCTGACAAGACATTCCACTTGGCGACGGTCAGCGCTGCTCGCGCGTGGCGCTGTCCACGCTCCAACGCGCCCACGTGCCAACGCCATAACACACAGGTAAGTGCCACTAATTTGCAGCGCGTGTCAAATGGAAAAACAACGACCAGGTTTTAGTAACTACATATAACTTTAAAGTTGGTACGCATTGTACTGCGTTGTTATCGTTTGTATTATGAGTTTTCTGTTTTTAACACGCGACACATGATTAGAAGCGTTATAGCTTTACTATAAGTAGGCTGTATTGCTAATAGGACAGAAAGGTCCTCGAACGGCAACGACATCTAGCCAAAAGGACTACAGGATGCCTCCGGCCAGGTGGACTGAAGCCCTAAACAGAGCGGCGAGAAACTATGTTGTAAAGAAAACCATGTTCAATGAGTAGTCACTATGTTCTAAATTTAATATGTAACAACACATAGTATTTACACTAAACTCTAGAGAAATAAATAATAATAAAATAAAACTATTTTTAAAAGTTTTTAGATATTTAACTACTTAAATATATTTTTGTAAATAAACTATTATAAAAATATATTACTAACACAAAACCCATGTCTCTTTCAATTATTCGCCTCACCTGGGTGTCACGGCGCGTGGCCGCAGCAAGGTGTGGAAAGGGAAGCTTAAAGTTTTACGGAAGTCGCGCACGTGTAGCTTTTTCTTGTCATTACTTTAAAGCTTTTACAACCCCACATGTATGTTGAAATCATTATGGAGTTCCTCGTTAAGATAAGTTAAAATATTTCAAAATGTTTTATACATTCGGTGTCTTCATTTGAATATCTGAATAAAATAAAAGTAATTTTTAGCAACGAAACCACATGAGCTTATTTATTATATGTCTATTGTATTTATTAAATAGTATCTGATACAAAGATATTTACGATAAATATAATTAAAACTAAAGCAAAATTTAGGAGGATTACGAGGAAACTAATTGAAAATGTAGATAGAGAAAATACTTATATTGAAAAAAATATTTACAAAATAATATATAATAATTTTGCCAAGTTTAAATTTATTTACGACTACGACTAAAAACTAATCAGTTCACAAAATACAGTAAAGCAAAACTTTCCTCATTTAATATTACAGCCATAAATCTTTTGAAGGTGTAATATTTTGTAAAGTTAATAACGAATAAAATACTAATGAATGCTTAGTGTGCAACATTAGCGTCACCAGCCGCTAATCGTGGTGTCAGCCGTGCACTTTATCACCGCAGCCAATCATCCCCTACGCGTCTTGCGTTAATATTGATTGACTGTCAATGCCATATAATAGTTTTTTACATTCGCAAGTATAGGGTACAAATCGCACAGGGTTGCAAAACGGTTTGGCAGTTCTAGAATGAAATACCATTACGTGTTCTGAAATTATTCATTAGTCTTCTTGGTATTGGATACCTTTTTTAAAACAAAGTCCATAATCCATTTTATACCACGATATGTGCTTTGATTTAGTCCAAATTATTGTTTTTAAATACCATTTTTTATATTCATGTATTTTGATTACTTTAAAATTCTTCTCTTTTTAATTAAAAAAATATAATTAACATTTTTTTCTATTTCTAAACATGATCCTCATTATTAATTGTCAAAAGTCTATTTTGGTAACCCTAGGAATTTTTTTTTCATGTTTTTATCTCTATACCTTTACAGTATTAAACACAAATGGGTATAATTAACAATTTTCTGAAAGTATTTAAGTAGCTCTTTTGTTACAAAAATATAAACATCAAGTAAAAGAAGAGAAACATAAATTTGTATAGAATGACGCGTGGTCGCTGTCCATTCTCCAATCGTGTCAAAATGATCTATTGAAATATACTCGTATGTCTGAACTAAGTGGACACCGAAGCGTTTACAATGTTATTTACGTATTAGGTGACCGCTGGGGTCCGTGATTGATCATTGAGCCGATGAATACACCTTTAATTCTCATAAATCCGGAAATAAATTCCTTTTGCGCGTGCTTACTTTTTTGCAGATAACGAAATTCATAAATATAATATCCGCTTTTAACCAAAATGGTCCTAACCAATTGATTTTATGACAATATTTATGTTTTTGACAATTTTCACAGGTCGTGCGTCGGTTTCTGTATATTCTTTATCAACCCCAATTCACATATATACATTTAGTAGTCTGTCGTACTCGCTAACATCCGACCATAACCATAACCGTACATCTCCAATGTACAAATATTGTTCTAATAACAATAAACATAAAGTATTCGCGGCCAACCCTTTCCCACCGCTCTAATTTTACTAATGCGTTCCGTTAACAGTAACACAGGGGTCAATAAAGTATTGGGTTAACGCATTAAAACGTTGTTTAACGTATGGATTTACAAATTAGTGAGTGCTATAAAAGTAATTTGTTTAAAAAAGAGAGAAAGATAATAAAGGAATAACTACACTTTTTTATTTAGTTCAGTAGTTTATATGTCTATTTAAAAAATACACCAGAAAAAAGTTCCGATGCCCGTTGGCGTCTGCAATCACTCCTTGATAAGGTCAGAGGCTTACTTGCTTTGCTATCGCTGAGGTAGCTGAGGTAGGAGGTCGCTTGCTTTGCTATCAGATAAGTATATCTCAAAAGGTTCTACCACCCTTAAATGATATTATAAAGATATTATCATTTATTTCAAGTACGAGCTGATTTTACTACTTCATATAAATGTTCCCAAAGAAGTAGCTCCCGACATCATTTAAAGAAATTTAAAAATGACACGCGCACCATTCGCTTTTTAGGACCATCAGCATTCGAAATGAAATCCGTTCACATGCTATTCGCTGTCACAATCGTAGCTAATTGCGCATAATGAGTGGAGCAACAAACGCAATATGTTTTTTTCTATTATTTATGAGTCGCGAACGCCCCGCCGATTTGCCACCCTTCAAAATTCGCTGGTTGATATAAAATTTAATGGTCCGCCGGGCGCTTTTAAATTTCTTTGTGTTGTGCAATATCCGATTTCCGGCTTTGGTAAAAACGTTTAGATGAACACAGAAATATTGATTGCACGGACCCGTTATTTGACCTGATATTTCGAAACCAAGATACTAGGTCTCTCTGTATAGGTAGATATGTAGATGCTGAAATAATTCTGTCGAAAAAGTTACCTTATTATACAGTTTCCTTAAATATACTATAATGTAACACAATATGCAACTATGCTTATCTTACCTTACAATTTGGGTACAGGAGCTACGTAAAAAATAAACCGCTAAAGTTCAACCTCAGATACTTACAAGTAGTAACTGTTACGAAGGTATAAATACTTTTAAAATAATAAGAATTATAATTGGATTCTAGTTGAATTGTTGTGTTAGTGTTCTACTCACAATAATTTATTTTGTCAACCATATGCTTGAAATAACGTACCTATAGGAAGCTTAATCCTCCATAGATGTAAAGCTGACAACAATAAAAATCCTTCAATAAAAATATATGTTTTAATAACAACTATGAGTTTCTTGCGCCACTTCTTCTACATAACGAAACATTTCCCGAAGGTAGTTTGTTGACGTTCAAAAAGAGTTCTCTATGAATCAACTTCAAATAAATGTTACAAAACCTCAAGTATTTATTTATATCCTTACTATGTGCCGACTTTTCGTAATTACTTAGTATTTTGTAGATAAGCAGATATCATTGAAATGTACATTAAATAAATTATTGGATCAATCTCATCACTATAACGGATCTCTTCCCACGGTTCACTCCATGAAGTAGAAGCGTCAATTAATTAAATTTACCAATCAAGGTGCGTTCCCACGTCCTGGCATGATATCTGGAAATCACGCAACATCTTTATTCCCTTATTAGATTATACCCCATCGCTTCCCCATCAAGCCACCCTTTGTTTTAGGGTGCGCGTGAAATGGACTCGCCACAATTGCCTAATATCGTGTTGTTAATACTAATATCCTAAATGATTTAAAAGCATGATACTTATAACGTGTGAAACTTATTAGGAGTCACTGGCGTTATGTATGTTAAGTTTTGTGATCCTGTCCATCACTATTTTACTCACTAGTGTTAGACACATCACTAATAAATACGCGTCTCATCCCTAACTGTCATACAGACATTTGAAGTTTTTTTTCGCGCGCTTTCGTTTTATGGCGTTTATGGTTTCGCTTTCTTAGTGGATCGTAGTTTGTTTTGAAGCATAATTTATGCAGCATTATGAAGCATAAAAAAGTTGTTATTACTAGATATGTTTTTTTGGGTTTTTCTTTGTAAAAAAAGCGAAATACAAGGACTATGACATATCTCTTACTAAAATTGAAGAAATATTGCGATGGCCAAGGATGAATTGGTAGACACCACACATCTTTGTGTTTTTGTTTTAAATAAAATGACATTCCATTTTGAACCAAAATGAAATCTATTCCAAACCCCAAAACAAATCATGAGAGAGTGTGAAAGCATAAGAATAATAAATACATTAAACATATTCAGTTCGCAACTTGTATTCCGAATATACAATTTAAAATTGTCAACTAAATAAAATTTAAGGCGTTAACAAAAATAATAAATACAAATTTCATGCTATCTCCGGACAATAAACTAAACAGTCGGGACATGAAGCCATTCGCATAATCCCAATATAAATCAATCGTAGCTATAGAATTAGCGCGGATAACTTCCGCTGAGCCCATGTTTATGCAAAATAGTTCCTTAAATATTCAAACGAAACACTATTAGGCAAGGGTATAGATATGTTCACTGAAGTTTTAAAAACTAGCATTTTAAACCTAGATACCTTGTTTAATTTTACGTAAAAATCTTGATAGACGTCGCTAAATATCCATTACGTATGTGTGTAATTTGTGTACGTAAACTAAGCAGTTTTTCATGATCTAACATGAACTTATACAAGTTAATAAGTACTTATCATTGAAAAAAATTCCATTCAATGATTTACCAGACTCATTCATTCAACCAATGGAATGAAGTGTAAATTTATATTGTTTCTTCCATTGGTTATAGCTAACCACAGCATTCGCTAACGATAACTTTTCGAATCTATGTTACATTAATTGGTATATTACGTGTCCCCAGTGTGACTAAACAAATGCGAATACGCTACGTCGTCTCAAGCACATGGACAGATCTTTAAAAAAAACTCACGCCCAAAATTAATGCATAAGTATTAAAAAATACGGTTAAAAATAAGAATAAAACTGTAAAAGAAGTAAAAACAGTTGTCAGCAGCGCGTGCTGCATGTTAAGCGCGCGTCGCCATGGCTGCGCACGCGCCCGCATCGCCGATAACGTCGAACATAAATTAGCCACGCTTTCCACAACACAACGTTGCTTTTCACCTTGCTAGATACTGGATATCACCGTCCCAAGGGCTGTTTCAGACTACAATTTTCTAGGCATATTTACCTAAGTAGTTTTCATACATAGTATTAGGCCGTATAGGCATAACTCTGGTAAGCAGATGTTTTTAAATTTATATCTTTACTAGGCAAAAAATGGGATAGATTTGATTGTAATTAACGAGCGTAAACAAATAATACCACCTTAAGTAACAATAATTAGTAAGTTTTTTAACATAAATCCAAACTGAAAAACAAACAGACAAATTAGATATACCTAATGTTAACGGCCTGTAATACTTAGTCTAATAAGCAGATCTATGCGTACCTCTAGTCTAATACCAAAGTAAATATTTTACTATGCTAATACAGCGTCTTGCGCAAAATAGCATCTTAAGCAATTTGATATGAAGTAAAATGGTCGAAATTATTTATATGAATCTGTAAAATTGATTATCCTAAGCATTATTTGAAACATAACCGTATCAAAATACCTCCAAATCAAACGACAGACTATTCAAACATGTAATACCTACCTATGTATTTTTTCATAACAACAGAGCACTCAACTTTTGCAACATTAATACAATACTGCTGAGAATGACTTCATAAAACTATTACCGTAACACCCGGCCAAGCTGGAGTCGATTGCGCATTTCAAAACGATCGGATTAGTTATACTCGATGCGTCGCAATGCGTTCTAAAATCAAAACGGAGGTCAATCACAAAAGTATTTGTTGTGTGACAGTTGCGCGAGACGCGGGGGCGTACTATTTGTTCGGAGTTCCAAATAGTTGTTTGATTAACTCTCTTTCATGTCGGTGTTCGTTGGAACGCGATTGTCTGCGGATTTGTTTAATTTGATCCTTTGTTTGAGCACCGCTTGTGTGGAAAGGCTTATAGGGTGCGTTCAATGGAGATGGATATGGAGATTTGGTATCAGTAAAGGGTTATCTCCGTTGTCAGTGACAGATAGCAACCTGTGCTTGACTCACGGACAATGTAGTCGCCTAACTATTAAATGAGCCAGGTCCAATCTGTTTAAACTACTGAAATTTGTTTCTGGAAAATAATTATATTAATTTCAATACAAATAATAAATAAAGCTGCGTACTACGTTATAGGTACCTAATATAAACTTATAAGTATTTATCTACTAATATTTTTGTTATAATAATTGTATTTTATTACATTCCAAATATACTATAAATATAATTAAATTAATTACAATCTTTTGCATTAAATTTGTACCTACACAAAACACATAGGTAGTTTTTTGGCCATAACTCGTATCTAAAGTTGTGAACGAAAACATATTACAGATCCAAGTAATAACAGTAACCCTTAAGTTACCCTAAGTCATGTGTAAAGCCATTGATCTTTGCCATCTGCTACTGCTGTAATAATGTAATTTAGATAAAATCTAAAAAAATGTGGAAACCAATTTTTAGGTGTAGATATTTTCTGTAGAACTTCTCATAAAAAATGACTTTTGCTATACCTACCAAACCTAATAATATGAAGTAGATATATATTTTTGAAAATTAAATGTTTCGTATGCCTCAAGATCATTAACATGTGTCAACTTAGTAAAATCATATATTTGTTGCAATCTCAGGGTATCTAATACCTACGTTACCTAGGAAGTTACTTAAAGCAATAAGTGTTACTTACCTAAATTTTTTAAATTGTTTCCATACAATTATCCCGAACTTTTGCCTACGCTGCAGTCGGGTTATCGACCCTATAATTAACCAACTAAAGTAATGGGTGCTCGTCTAAAATTGAACTCTTTCCATGTGACTGGACGTGAAGCATCTTAGCTGAAACGGAATCGTTGGCAATTTCGCGAATTGACGACTTCCGCAAGGCCGGGGGGACGCAAATTGTTAGTGGCATAACTACTTTTTATTTGGGCGTCAATTGATGAAGGCGAGAACGGAAGGGGGCTCGCCTCTCCACCAATGGAGAAACTCGCAATTTACCAATTACTCTATAACTAGCTTTGCTACTCGCTAATCTAAAAAAGACAAGATCCGTTGAAATACGTTATACACCGAAAACAATTCTAAGTTTAACAAACAGATATATTTTTCTTAAATATTGTTTGTATTGTTTGTAGTACCTACCTTCGGTTAATAAATGACTGTAATCACATTCCATTCGCATGCATATCATTTTCTTAATTTACTATTTAAATAGACAGGTAGTAGGTTTTGAAGGTGGCATAACTCTGTAATTCAACTCCAGCGGCACCACCGCCACACCTTTTTTGCCTAATAACAACAGAGATAACTGAAGTAGTATTCTGGTTTGAAGGGCGTGATAAAGGAAACTCTATCCGAACCGTTCAAACTTAGTTCTTAAGGGTAGCAACGCATTTATAACCTCAGATAAGACTAATCTTATCTGGGGGTTGATTATAGATGTCCATGGGCTACAATGGCTACTTACCAACAGGTGGATTTCATGCTCGTTTACCTACCATTTCCATTCAATAAAAAGGTATGCCAAGATGTTTTTATTTCAGAAAATAAGTACTTGTTTACAAATATAACTATAAAAACACATTTGGTTCATGCACAGCAAAAGATAAAACATATAACAGGCCCCGCTTCAGTAAGTAGTCATTTGTAAAATGGCTACTCACAATAATCTAAAATCGGATTAAACCCTAATCACAACTTATCCCTTTACTGTAGGAAAACATTACGAAATAAGTTATCTAAGATGTACAACTAAAATATTAAAATATTTATGTACCTAAGTTCTAGAAAGTGCGTAAGCCGATTTTGTAGGATTAAAAGTATATTCTGTTCAGCTTAGCTCAACAAACGTTTTAACATGAAGAGCGGCGGCTCTGCAACATCTAATGTAAGAGAATGGATTAGGTGTAGGATTTAAATGCTACCGTACTTCTTGTTAAACCACTGGCTACTGATTTTAGATATACATTTATCTAATTGTCAAAATTTACGGGTTATACAAACACGTTAAGACATTAGCAATTAAAGGGATGTCGATTGACTATACCAAGTGCATAACGCTGTAATGCCCTTTCTTTATATTTGGATTGTGTAACTTCACCACACATAGTGTAAAGGTAATTATAATCTAAATTAATTTACCTATTACTTATCTAAGTAACATGCTTTCACTCTCCACTTTGTCCATTTAGGCAACAAATTTTTAAAAATCCTTTCTAGGTATTCATCCCACGGTAGGATGAATACCTACCCCAGCTTGGATTATGCATAATGATATATTTAAAGGATCTCCTGAGCAAAATTCATTCGCCGAGACCCACCTATTTAATTGTTAATTAAAATTAGAATTTTATTAAGGACATTATTAGGTTGTATTTACTTATTTATTCCCGGGTACATAATAACACATCTGAGGTTGTCTGGTAAGTGCAAAAGATTACTTATATTTGCCCTGTTATCTTCGTATCTATCTAAGTAGACAGCGAAGCGCTATACGCCATCCATTAGAATTTGATTCCAAAAAGTATTCATATAAAAAGAATGCAGCTGTTACTTACTGTGAAGATTATCTATCGCAGAAAAGCAAAATACTTCTACTAAATGGAACGTCGCACGACTTTGCAAAAACAAAGGACAGATTAATATCGCAAGCAAGGTTGTCAATAATATCAAAGATTATCGCATTTATTGCAGATTTAAGTCAACTTTGAGTTGACAAACATTTAGATAATCAGCTAATTCTTGTCCCGCCTGTCGTTATATTAGACACGCCGTTCGATAAATGTAGAGTCCTAATTCATTAACTTTTTAGGGTTCTGTACCAAAAGCGTAAAGTTGGTGCCCATTACTAAGCGGATTTGTCAATATATCTAATCTCAATAGATAATTGATGCAAATGTAAAAATATTGATGTTAATGACAAAATGCTAATTGAAAATAACAACAATACCCATAGATATACGTACATACCTATGATACTTTTTATATTCAATTCCAATATATCAGAAGAACTGTACCTATAACAAAATTGCAGCACACGACTGTAGGTAGACCTATTCCTAATTTGTGTTCAGGTTAAAACGGTCACAAGTAAAACAAATAAAAAAGCTAATAATAAATTGGGTAATCAATAGAGTTTTATGCGTAATCGAGTGGCATGCGCGCGCGCAGTTCAACGGTGTCCAACGTGCGCCCGCATCTCTCACCCTCCGCGCCGTTCACACAGCCTATCTGCGAACCTATGAGTAACTAAACAATACTTAGTAATTCCTTATAAAATAACCGACGAAGCAATGAATATATCACATTATTATGGGAAATTTTAAGCTCGATAAGCTCTCATAACCTTAACAAAGTTTAGTTAAACACTTATACAGATTACGTCCAAAACAAAGATTCATATCGAAATAACAAATAACCGGCGGAAGAAAAGAAATTGATCTTTCCTTTAGTTGAAGTATTAGTAGCAATTACTGAACTTTCATATCCCTAACATCCATAGTTTCAATTTTTTGTGCGTGTTTTCCACAAGAAAAACTAGCAAATAATTCAACTATACATGACATTTAATCTGAGGTATTTAGCACTTACCTACTTCCTCTTACGCCTATTCAAAATGGCAGCAAATAAAGAA